>JAJAGP010005670.1:0-30257 GCA_025084515.1 Ancistrus triradiatus | reverse complement strand
TCAATAAATAATTGACCACGTACAATATTTTTGTCTTTTAAACAGGGTTCTCTTTATTTATTTTTAGGATTTCTTGGATTGATTTATAAATAGCCAAAAAGATACCTGATTTTCTTTGCTTTTGCATTTTTTGACGTTCTCTTTATTCAGTTGATATACACCATGTCTGCGTCTTTGCATTTGAAAATTCTCCTTTTGAACCGCATTCTTGCACACAATTGATTATACCCTTAAACAAGCATTGGTCAAACTGCTTCTCAATCATTACCCTCCTATGTGTGAAAGGAAGTGCTGCACCACAGCAACTGTCAGAGGCTGGGAGCGTAATTCCTGAGCACATTGGTGATACAGTGGATTTTTTTATTTCAACTGATTACAGCGGTACCTCGGTTCTCAGCCACCTCTGAACGCGTTGAATTCGGTTCTTGACACATTTTGACTAGAAAAATTTGTCTCGGTTGTCGTCCTTTGCTCGGCACTTGGCGCACGTGCTTAAACTTGTATGAGTCGAGCCGATTTTATTTAGTTTCAGCCAAAACTCGATTCACGTTTTATGATTCACGATTCAGTACACAGTGATCTAGTGATCCAGATTTACAACAGCCTTGCTCAGGGAAGATCTCCACTGTGTTTTTTACATCTCCAGTAGTCTTAGTGCAAATACGTCTCCATTGGTCCTAACAAGGTTCATTTGTAAGAGCCAACCGAAAGCAAAACAGGAATTGAATGCTCCAGAACACATGCTGCAGTTAGCAGCTATGGTAGTTCAATAGAGAAATGCCTCACGCCTGTCATCCTCCCCGATAGGAGCAGGATTCATTATTGTGGACAAAAAGGACAACACGCTGAGACCTTGCATAGACTACTGTGAGCTCGACCTGATCACTGTTAAGAATAAATGCCCATGCACTCTGCCTTTGAGCTGGTAGAGGATGCCTGCATATTCATCAAAGTGGACTTACGGAGTGCCTACCATCTGGTGCGCATCCGGGAGGGCGATGAAAGGAAGATGGCGTTCAACACACCCATGGGTCACTTCGAATACCTTGTCATGCTCTTTGAGCTGACCAACGCTCCTGCCATCTTCTAGGCTGTTGTGAATGATGTGCTCCAGGACTTCATAAACAGGTTTTCTTTGTATACCTAGATAACATCCTGACTTTTTTATAGGTCCCTCTCGGAGCACATCCACGTGCGGCAGGTACTCTCTTGCCTCCTTGAGAACAGACTCTACATGAAGGGCAAGAAGTGCGAATTCCACAAGCAGACAGTCACGTTCCTGGGTTACATTGTTGAGGCAGGTAGGATCCTGGCAGACCCGACCAAGGTTCAAGCAGTGGTAGAGTGGCCAACTCCATCAATCCAGAAGTACCTCCAACGTTTCCTGCGATTCGTGAACTTCTACAGCTGTTTCATCAAGGAATATAGTAAGGTGGTCCTACCCCTCAGCCGCCTCACCTCCCCTAACACCCCCTTCACCTGGTCCACTGAATCTGCCTCAGCATTCCGCTGCCTCAAGACCCTGTTCTTGACAGCCCCCATCCTAGTTCAACCACACCCTAATCGACAGTTCATCTTCGAGGTGGACGCGTTCTAATCCGAGGTGGGTGCCGTGCTGTCCCAGAGGTCCGAGGGAAGACTACAGCCCTGTGCCTACTTTTCCCACCATCTCTCCCCAACGGAAGCCAACTACAACATGGGCAACCCGGGAACTCCTGGCGGTCAAGATGGCACTCAAAGAATGGAGGCACAGGCTGGAAGGCATTTCACAACCCTTCATCATCTGGACTGATCACAAAAACTTGGCATACATACAGACAGCCAAAAGACTCACCCCCAGAAGAGCCAGGTGAGTCCTCTTCTGCACCCGTTTTAACTTCACCCTCACCTATAGACCTGGCTCCAAGACATCAAACCTGAAGCCTACACACTGACCCCACCCACCACCGATGACAACGACATCATCCTACCACATGAGGACCACATTGCAATTTCGCCAAACCATTGAAGATGCCCAGAGGTCTGAACGCTCCACCCCCCCTTCTCATCACACATCTGGCAGGCCTTCTGTAAGGCCCTGGGAGCAAGTGCCAGCCTGTCATCTCGATTCCACCCACAGACCATTGGGCAGGCCAAGCAATCCAGTCAGGACCTGTAGGCCACTTTCTGCTCCATCGTCGTGGGAAGACAGTGCTCCTGGAGCTGGTCTGGGTTGAATATGCCCACAACAGCTTAGTCTCTTCTCCACCGGCTTATCTCCTTACAAGGTGTCCCTGGGCTACCAACCACCCCGTTCCCTGAACAAGAAGAGGAGTTGGCCGCTCTCTCCGTCCAGAAACACGTCCACCATTGCTGCAGGGTTTGGAAGGCCACCCATGCACAATTGGAGAAAATGTGCTCCCTCACCACCACCGAGGCCAATCGCCGAAGAAGGCCCAGCTCGACCTACCTTCCCAGTCAACCTGTCTGACTCTTGACCCAAAACATTCCACTCAGGGCTGAATCGAAGAAACTCACACCCAGATTCTTCGGGCTCTACAAAGTGGAGTGGGTCATGATGCCATACGCCTCAAGGTCCCTAGACACATGAAGATTCACATCAAGTGTCCCAAATGAAGCCAGTTTCCTCCTCTAACTTTGTACCCACACCTGTATGGATAATCGATGGCCAGCCAGTTTACACGGTCACCCGCCTCCTGGATGTGAGGTGCATAGTTCGGGGCCTGCAGTACTTGATCGATTGGGAGGGTATCGGCCCGGAGGAGCACTGCTGGATCTCGCAGGCAGCCATTTTGGATCCTACACTCATCGAGGCCTTTCAAAGGGCACACCCAGACAAGTCTTGAGGATCGTCGGAGGCCAACCTTTGAGGGAAGGGCCATGTTACAGGGGCGGCCCTGTGAAAGGCCTTGTCACTGTCATGTTTTCGTTTTGGGGTATGTGTGTGTGTGTGTGTGTGTGTGTGTGTGTGTGTGTGTGTGTGTGTGTGCGCGCGTGGGTCTCCTTTTGCACTGTTGCACTGGTGGCATCGTGTGACAAAGGTGTAGTGTGGTGCGAGCGTCTGTGATGTCATCCTGGAAAGCCTATCGATTGCGGTGGCTGCTTATCAGCGTACCTGAAGCACATCTACTGCAATCAGAGACATTGTTCTCTGATCACCAGCCATTGAGAAGCCCAATAATCATCTCTACTCTGGCTCAACATTGTTATGGGCCAGGCCCAGAATCAGGGTAAGGGGTCAGTAAATAGGGCTGGCAGGGGTACCCTCCGTCAATGAACAGGTAATCATCACACACTCCTATGATGATACAAGGATACAGTTTAAATTATCAGTTGCAACAGGAACAAAATTGTGATTATATTAGGATATGGCTATATGTACTGTAGAATTCTATACATATACATAATATGTATAGAATTTTACAGTATATAATGCTTGAAAGTTGTGAACCCTTTAGAATTTTCTATATTTCTGTATAAATATGACCTAACACATTTTCCCCCAAGTCCTAAAAGTAGATAAAGAGAACCCAGTTCAACAAATGAGACAAAAATATTATATTTGGTCATTTATTTATTGAGGAAAATGATCCAATATTACATATTAGTGAGTGGCAAAAGTATGTGAACCTTTGCTTTCAGTATCTGGTGTGACCCCCCTGTGCAGCAATAACTGCAGCTAAACGTTTCCTGTAATTAGCTAATTAGTAAATTTAAAGGTGAAATTAGAGTCAGGTGTTTTCACTCAATGGGATGACAATCAGGTGTGAGTGGGCACCTTGTTTTATTTAAGGAACAGGGATCTATCAAAGGGGCAATCTGGACTTTAGTGTTTGTGTTGCTACGCCGGATTGCGGAGCACTCGAAGACGCTGAGGCTAGAGCTAACAAGCTACAGCTGTGTGGGACATTATTTAAGCTGTACTTGTCTTTGCCTCGATCGCTTGGGAATACGCATGTTCGCTCGAGTTTGTGTCGGACCACTGGTGTTGCAGTAAGCTCGTTTTGGTTTAGTCTCGATCCATTTAGTTTATGCTTATTGGTTTGCCGTGCTCTTTGTAGTGATGGGCTGATGAAGCCTCATGAAGCCTTGAAGCTTTCCATGAAACTGGTTTGAGAAAAGGAGCAATTCTCGAGGCTTCCCTTGCACACAAACCCCCCTGCTGGTCAAAACTGTTATTGTCATGCCAACTGTTTGTGATGGCCTTTTGGCTGCCATGCAAGTGTCCGCATCTCCGTAATCACTGCCAAGAATAGGAATAAAAACATCTTAATATGATTTTGTGTGGTTCATTCATCCATCCTTCCAGTCCTTCCATAATGGTATATTACCATTATGCACAAATCAAAAGCATATTTATATGGAATAATGAATGCATTATTCCATATAATATGCTTTTGATTTGTGCCTAATGGTAATAGAGGTCTATTAATGTAAAAAAAAAAGGGTTTTTTTTTATTTAGAAACAATATTTTTTCCACTGTCCTTGGACTCAGGCGTTTTTCTCTTTTTTGGATATGACCTCTCCAGCTTTCGAAAAAAAAAAACAAAACCCTTCACACTGGTAACAACATGTCTTGTGTAAAAAAATTCTTTGTTAAGCATCCTTGGGTACTGTGAAAGGCGTTATATAAATTAAACTTATTATTATTATTATTATTATTATTATTATTACTGATGTGGAAGGGGTGCACAAATGTTTTTCCTTGCCACTGTCGTCCAGGCTTGCTCAATTTGGGATGGGACGTAGTTTATTAGGAGATAATCTTAACTTGCTAAAGTTGCTTTGAGACAATGCTCCATTGTAAATAAGCGCTATATAAAATACATCTGACTTGACAAATATCCTACAGCAAGCCTATAAAGGTGTGGATGTATGCCTCCTCTGCCTCTCCCAGTACTGGAGATGGATGGTCCTCTGCTCTGGTGATGTTCGGTTCTGCAGGGTAATCAGCACTCAGCTGTGGCACCAGCAGTGACATTGTGAGTTGTTCTGGACTCCAATTCAGCATGGTTATCAAAATGACACCACAGTTTGATTTGCTGAGACATGGGACTGAAGGATATAAATATAATGTCATAATTCCAAAACTGACTTTTAAAACTAAAATAATACTTACCAGGTCTTTCTTTCAGGTGCAGTATCATGGGAAAGTTGAAGCTGCAGCTGGAAAATGACAGTGGATTTGTGTAGACCCTATTACATTGGCACATTCACAAGTGAGTCGTATAATGCCAAGTGTCATGGTAGATTAGATATATATTACCCCCAGCAAAGGGGGTATTATTATCTATTTCCCTCATTATTTTCATAACAAGTAAGAAGATGGTGCGACACATATGAGGGTTGTTTGTTGTTAAACCCCCAGATCCTTGGCACACAACATCACCACTTCACCTTGGAATAAAAAAAAACCTTGTGAACATTATAGTAGACACCATTCAATATTAACAGGCAATTTGTTTGTGATACCTTATTGGGAGAGATCTGCTCAAAGTGTTGCCATACAGGGAAAATCCTTCTCCTCTTAGCAGTCTCCATGGAAAAAAAAATATCTGTGTCACAGGCAAATTTGCAAAACTCCAGAACTAACATTTTTGCTGGGATCCCATGGTGCTCTGGATATGCTCATAAATTGCGCCAATACTCGAACAAACTTCCTGAACCAACGAGGCTTCACATCATCGGTGACGTCACTTGCCCTTAATGAAATTAATTTTATGAATTTAATCGCTGGTTCAGGAAGTCAAAAAAGGACTTCCTGGATTTCTCGATACTCGCTCCGAGGCCTCGGCGCAGTACGACCCATCACTAGCTTCTTCCTCAGTTCTGTTACCGTACCTACCCGCCGTGCCCGCCTGTTCCTTAGTTTCATCATTTTATGTTCTTGTTTACGGTTAAGCTTCTTTTGTTTAATAAATATCATTAATTATTCTTTGGTTTACCTTATCAGTCCTACGAACCCCCCTTGTGACAATATCATATTAACTGCTTCAGGTCTCCAAAGCTTTAAACGGAAACTGATACCTGCCAATTCTGTGGAATTTCTTCTTCTTAAGGGTCTGTGACGTGGGAATACAACAAAGCTGTATAGTAACTGTTTTTCAGTGCAAGAGTAATGGTTGCTTTAGAAATATGCTCAGCATCACTGATGTGTATAGAACAGTATATTTTGTGTGTCTTGAAGACAAGGTATGTCTTCAATACATGAAATGTCTTGAGACACAGAGATCTTATGTCTTAAGATGGTTCAGTTTAGAGCAAATAGTGCTGCTCAAGGTGATTGTTTTCTTTTTTTCATATTGTATGCCAACTGCTAGGTCAAAATGAATAAATGAATGAATGAATGAATGAATAATCATTTAAGGTAGTCTAATACTACCTTATACTAATTCTACATTCTTGAAACATTTCAGAAGTATTACTTCATGTAAATTCTATCATCAATTTTAACACGGAACAAAAAAGGTTATAACATGAATTTGGTTTTAAAATAGTTGTATTCAGGAAAACAAGTAACAATAAAAAAAATGTGATTTTACATGCAAGTAGCAGCTGTGGTTTGAAAATTAAATTCACAAAATAAATTATATTAAATAAATACACTCACTGACAAAAAAATCACTAAGAGGGAGTTGCTGGAATGGAATGACATCTTGACAGGCTTAGATAAGATGTCTTGAGACATTTTGTTATACAAAGACATCTCAAGCCATCTTAGGACTGAATGAATGAAGACATCTCTCTGTCTTGGGACATGAAAGTAAATGTCTTAAAACATGGAAGTAATAACTTTGTATGTCTTGAAGACAAGGCATGACTTCAAGGGCAAATTGTGCTGATCAGGATGATTGTTTGTTTTTTCATATTAATATTGTGTTGTATTTCTTGTAATACATTTTTTAAATAGTTAAGAATTTAAGTTAGGCTAATCATTTCTACATTCTAAACCTTTCCAAAGTATTAATTTATGTAAATATTATCATCAGTTTTAACACATAACAAAAAGATTATAACATGAATTTGGGTTGCCTATTACCTGCTTGCCTATTGTAGACTCACTCTTCCCAGCCTGGTGCAGGTCTACAATTTTCTTCCTGGTGTCCTTCAACAGCTCTTTGGTCTTGGCCATGGTTGAGTTTGGAGTCTGACTGTTTGAGGCTGTGGACAGGTGTCTTTTATACAGATAACGTGGTCTGTGGTAGCCTAGTGGGTAAGGTACTGGACTTTGGACCAGAAGGTCCAGGGTTCAAATCCCACCTCTGCCAAGCTTCCACTGTTGGGTCCTTGAGCAAGGCCCTTAACCCACAATTGCTTGGATTGTAAGACTGTGTCATTTGTAAGTCGCTCTGGATAAGGGCGTCTGCTAAATGCTGTAAATGTAAATGTAAATGTAAATAACGAGGTCAAACAGGTGCCATTAATACAGGTAACGAGTGGAGGACGAAGACCTTCTTAAAGAAGAAGTTGCAGGTCTGTGAGAGCCAGAAATCTTGCTTGTTTTGGGGGATCCCCAAATACTTATTTTCCACCATGATTTACAATTAAATTTCTTTAAAAATCCTACAGTGCTGGCGCAAACCTGGTGAAGACTTACAGGAAACATTTTTTGACCTCTGTCATTGCAACAAAGGTTATGTTACAAAGCATTGAGTTGAACTTTTGTTATTGACCAAACTATTATTTCCATCATAATTTACAATTAAGTTCTTTAAAAAAATCCTACAATGTGATTTCTTGGATTTTCTTTCTCATTTTGTCTGTCATAGTTGAAGTGTAGCTATGATGAAAATTACAGACCTCTCTCATCTGTCTAAGTAGGAGAACTTGCACAATCAGTGGCTGACTAAATACTTTTTGGCCCCACTGTAAAATAAAAGTAGAATTGTATAAAAATAAATATTATGCATCCTACATCTTGAGACATCTTGAGATATTCTTATAGTCAAGACGTCTCAAGACGTCTTAAGATGTGTGTCTATAGACATGCCTCAAGATGTCTTAAGATGTCTCAAGACATGGTGATGGCTGGGTATATAATGACGTATGTTGCCATAGTCACTGAGTCCAAGTTACGTTGAACTTGCTTGTGAAATGGAAAACCTAGAGTTTCCTTCAACTCCGAGTCAACTAACTCTGAGTTTTCACTAAACCTGCTTTCTGAAATACTTGCAAGGCACGGGTCTGTGTAACTTGTGTAATCTTTGTTAAGTGCATATAAAAATGTGTGCTGGTTTGAAAAGACTGATAAGTACTATTGGTAGCTTAGTGTCTTTACTTTTTGTCCATTAATAAAAATCAAAACACATTATTAGTGAACATTCTTTGTCTGGTTCTTGTCCTCCAACCTCATTACTACATTAGTGTTATTGTAAACTCTCTTTGAAGAGTGAATGAGCTGATGTAGAATATTTTGATCAGCAAATCTGAGAGAAACGCAGAGAAATCTGTGGCGTTCCAGGGTCCAGGCGTTGATTATTACAGCTAGGTGGTTCCACCGGATTACATCACCTGGCCTCCTTGCGTGGGGACGGTGCGGCAGAATGAGGCATACACGGTCGACGTTGAGAGCATGCCGGCGTACGGCCGAGCTGGAAGCATAGCCGGAGACCTTGATGGTGCTGCAGACAGGGCAGTGCGGAGTGGCGATTCACCTGTGGATCCGGCTGCTGACAGCGCCTGGGAGTGCTACGAGGTGCAGCTGCAACTAATGGTGGTGCAGCTCAGCTTGGCATTGGAAGTTCTCCAAATTCTTTTCAACACAACATGGCAGTTTGATGGTGCTCTACAATTCACTTCGACAGTAGTTCTCCAATGTTCCTGCAGCTGCCATGGTTCTTCAACAGCTAAAACAACAATTGTGTTTGACTGGTGAAAGAGATCGTGTGCTAGAGGTGGAGGTGTCGACAATGTTGCGTCATGCCTACCCCAAATTCCCCGCTGAAGCGCAGAGGCAGCTGGAGGTGTTTTTGTGCATGCTCTGTGGCGATTTGTTCAACTGGCAAAGGCCGAGCAGAACACATCCTGGTTCTTCTAGTTCTTCATGCAAAATTTTCTCCAGTTATGCTGCTAACGTGAAGGACAGCAGCAATGAAGCGGTCCAGGCCATGACGACATGGACAAGGGATCATGTCATTTGTTGGAAACCGAGTCATCAGCGGCAAGAGATTAAAGATGATGAGCTGGCATTAAACGACAATAGAGCCTGTCTGTAAGAGGAGCATGGACTTGCATAACAGTGGAACCCTCTGCTGAGCATCTAGTGGAGAGCATCCGCAATGCTTTGGGTTTGGTGCAAACTCAATGGTGTTCTACTCTGCACTGGTGGACACTGGGTCTACTATTCCCATCTTATGCTTCCATGCTTCAGTGAGAGTGGGCATTCTGCCGATGGCTCTGTAGCCAGCGCTGCTGAGCCGGACCACAGTGAAACTGTCATCAAACACACTTTCTGGTCAGCAGAGATACGTGAAAATTGCGTTTTGGGTTTGGATTTACTGTCAGTGTTGAGTGTAGCCCCACCATGCCTGGGTCGCACCGGGGCGTGGTGGCTCTCTCCCTCTGGTTGGCTGGGGATGAAGTACCTCCAAGGTACCAAGGTACTTTCCTGCTTAGAGTCAGGATCCTGGAGTGACTCTCGGTATTGGACTACTTAATGCCAATCTGTATATTTTACATTTTATTTGAAATATCACTCCAAGCCTTATTAGTTTAGATAAATTAGTTTCATTCTTAATTTATCATCAATGCCGCCCAAGGAGGTTGGGTCTCTTCTTGAGTCTGGGTCGTCCCAAGGTTTCTTCTTCATAACGCTAAAGGATTTTCCTTGCCACTGTCACCCTAGGTTTGCTCAATTTGGGATTGGACGTAGATATTAGGAGATAATCTAAAATTGTAAAGTTGCTTTGAGACAATGCTCCATTGTAAAAAGCGCTATATAAATAAATCTGACTTGACTTGATTTGCTTCAGTGGATTCAGGTCACAGGTTTCTTGTTATTTGAACCATGGTGCACCCAGCGGCTCGTGCCACGCATACCTTGCTATGTGAAGGAATCTGGTAAGAGGTGCTTTTTGTGGATTACTGTAAGCTAGATGTGTTGACCAAGCAGGGTGTGTATGTGCTGCCATGCATTGACGTCATCAATAATCCTTGATGGCTCAATAATCAAGTGTAACGGGATCTTAGACTTTCGTTATAACACTGGGATCTCACTGAGATTTGCTTCAGTCGGTAGAATAGTGTGTCCTAGTAACAGCCTGCCTTATAAACCTGATTCTTTATTTGCTGAATGTAAATACATTTATTTTTAATAAATTAAAACTTACCAATAGATATGTTTGTGTTTATTGTCTGAAAAATAAACAGTTACTGTGAAATTCTGGGGTGCCTGATAGAATGGAAACAAATCGATTTGTCTGTCGTCTTTATCTTACAATCTGTCAATAAGCAGCGATAAACGAACTGTGATGTAATTGTAATAATATACTCGAGGTCGCGCTATAACGTGAGATCTTGGTACTGTGCTGATCTACGACCGCAGCACACCCGTGCCAGTATCTCACATTATAGCACTCCCTCTACTATTACTGCTTAAATAGCCCAGAATTCTATGGCTACTAGCAGATTGGTAGTTGGTTTAACCTATTTGCCTGCTGCCTGGCCCAACTGTGAATAATCAGCCCTTAACTAAACCTTCCATACATCGAATACATTGCTGTATGACGGTACAAGGAAAGAGATCAGCACATGATTGGATGGACAGAGTCCGATCCTAAAAAGCAAGGCTTACCCTCAAAGGTTGTACAATTGCATATGAATCCCGCATTGCCTAGGATGGGACCAGAGAATATTAGCACTTTTGTGGGTTAGTCATATCTTTTTTGACTATGCCGCCAAAATGTTCTTTTTGGAGAGCAGTGGCTTTCTCCTTGCAACCCTGCCATGCACACCATTGTTGTTCAGTGTTCTTCTGATGGTGGACTCATGAACATTAACATTAGCCAATGTGAGAGAGGCCTTCAGTTGCTTAGAAGTTACCCTGGGGTCCGTTGTGACCTCGGCAACTATTACACATCTTGCTCTTGGAGTGATCTTTGTTGGTCGACCACTCCTGGGGAGGGTAACAATGGTCTTGAATTTCCTCCATTTGTACACAATCTGTCTGACTGTGGATTGGTGGAGTCCAAACTCTTTAGAGATGGTTTTGTAACCTTTTCCAGCCTGATGAGCATCAACAACTCTTTTTCTGAGGTCCTCAGAAATCTCCTTTGTTCCCAAAAACATGTTCTGAAGAGCAGACTTTGATAGATCCCTGTTCTTTAAATAAAACAGGTTGCCCACTCCAGCCCATCCCATATCCCTAATCCTAGAAGTCCACATACTGTTGCCACTCACCAATATGTAATATTTGATCCTGTTCCTCAATAAATAAATGAGCAAGTATAATATTTTTGTCTCATTTGTTGAACTGGGTTCTCTTTATCTACTTTTAGGACTTGTGTGAAAATCTGATGATGTTTTAGGTCATATTTATGCAGAAATATAGAAAATTCTAAAGGGTTCACAAACTTTCAAGCGCCACTGTAGATGCCTCTGAAACTTCAATCTTCTAAATTGGTCTAGCTAGACGTCTATCTGTACCGGCCACAGATAAAATTACCAGTAATAACAGAGGAAGAAAAACAATCACAATTGTTTACTACTTACTAAACACAAAATGTCAGATTTACTGTTTCATGTAAACATTTGGAGCAATATTTCAAATTAATTGATTGTATTTAATAATAATAATAATAATAATAATAATAATAATAATAATAATAATAATAATAATATAATATTTAATAATAATAATAATAATAATAATAATAAGTTGAACTTGTATAGCGAATTTAACCAGGCTCAAGGACGCTATACAAATTAATAGGAAAAGGTGTAGAAAAATTAAGCAGAAGTAATTGAAGAATATGAACGAAAATGTTGAGAGAAGAGATGAGACTTTAAGAGAACTGTAAAGTCAGAAAGAGAAGAGGTAGATCAAAGAGTAGAAGGCAGAGAATTCCAGATTGTTGGGGCAGCAACACAGAAAGACAGTGGACAGACTAAATCTGGGGATGGAAAGCAGATTAGCTAAGGACCTCAGTCTGCAGGACAGGGTGTAACACATGAGAAGCTTAGTCAGGTAGGCTGGGCCAAGTCCATGGAGTGCTTTAAAAGTGAGAACTAAAATTTTATATTGAATGTGTAAAGTGACTGGAAGCCAGTGAAGTTTTTCCAGAACAGGAATAATTTGATCATATTTCTTGGTAATGGTCAGAACCCTACCAGCAGCATTCTGGGTGGATTGTAGGGGATGGAGGGTCTTGGCTGGGAGCCCATACAGTAGGGAGTTACAGTAATCTAGTCTTGTAGTGACAAAGGCATATACCCAAGTTTCGGCAACCTCATGTGAAAGAAAGGGACAAAGACGTCTGACAAGTTGAAAAAATCCTGGAAAGTGATTTCACGTGAGGTTCAAAGGAGAGCAGAGAGGCAAATAAACTTTAATCATTTGACTCTGTCTTGAACTTGAAGTATTTTTGACGTCATTGGCCAGGTCATTTAATTTTACTTAGATGAGGATATCATATGAGGATAACCAGACATAAAGGGTTCAACATCTGGATCAGCGATGTTTTCCAAATCTGGTTCATGCATTGTGGCATCTTCATCTGCCTCATCTAGGCTCCATGTTCCTAGTGGCAAACAGTCATCGTGTGACACCAGTCTCAAGACCAAGGGGGATTCAACAGATGTATTATCTTTATTAGAGAAGTCAGATATATTGGTCAGCCCAGAGTAACAGTCAGTCACAATCCTTCTGTTTTTGCCATATAATTGGGAATCTAAATGGCATTGACTTCAGAGTACCTGGTCACATTCAAATTAGAGCTTTCTTAGAGCTTAGAGCTTTCTTTTGCCTTTATGGACCAAAACAGCCTGCTTTGTGTAAAACTTAAAAAGATGTTGAAACATCACAAAAATATTTACACCTGGATATGGAGAAAGAAGGCACACTTACCTGAAACAGGCATGAGGTAGACCCGAGCACTAGGGAGTGCACTGGGTCAAACTGGGCAGGTGGGCACTAGATGTTCACAGGAGACACAGTAGCAGCACAGACCCTCCATGTGTTGGTACAAATTCCAGGGCCTGGGTGACGCTCACCGCCATGGTGGACCCTTTGGTGGGTGAGGTAGGTACAGAAGCTGTATAAGGGATATTCACGTGGTGGCTACACAGGTGTGGTTGACGGTGTGTGAAGAGATGCTGATGGTGTGTGAAGAGACGCTGGCTAGCCATTTGGCAAAGATGAAAAGACTGTGGTCCCAACATCTGCATGCCAGCTCCTTCAGCAAGTCCTCTCGCAGCCTGTGCTAGAACAGGAAGATGAGCTGCCCCTTCCTAGGCACATTCTGCTGCCAGCATCCTAAGGACAGAGTCCCTGTGTGAGGTATAGTAGGACCTTCGATGGTGTTTGCCCAGGTAAGGATATAACCCGTTGTAGGGTGATTACTAATGAGCTAAGTCATAGCTGGCTGGATGATTGGCAAAATAAAGGGATCATTGTAAGAGAATACTTCTGACAGCCGTTAGGGTCACCCTTATACTTCTAAGGAAATGATCTAAAAAGAAAACTTGGGAGCTGGGCTGTGTGCCAGGAGTCAGTGATCACTGGTGGTGTGTGAGCCCTTGGACAGCTGGGACAAGAGCAGCAACAGCCTGCTGCTGGAACTGGAGCTCAGCAATCGATAGTGAGATCGCTGGAAACTTCTGCTGCTGCCACGTTCTCAGCAGCTGACCATGTGCAGCAGGTCCAAGAAAAAACTAGCCTCTGCCAGACGGTGAAGGTTTCTATCATGATTGGCAGAAACGGGAGGCAAACGCAGACAGCCAATTGAAAGATGTTTTAATAGAACAAACACAAGCAAAAACGCAGGGCAAAACAGAGTCAAAAACAGTCTGGAGTTCAAAACCAGAAAGACATTTCTACTAGGCAGAATACCCTTTACACAAGGCGTACGACACAGACACAACAGTTAGCCGGCCTACACACTGCTTGTGTTCCTATTAAAAACTCTCTATAGTGCTTTTGGGCCATTCAATGAAGAGCACTAATTTGAGCAGATTTCCTGGTGTTCCTTGTCCATACTACACTATATCTGACATTAACAAACACTTATTTACAATTAGTAGAACATGATTCAAATTATTAAGCTAAATAACCTAACGGACCCTTTTTTGAGTGTGTAAAGAAACTTCAGACTGTTGATGGCCTTACAGGCAGACTTAAAATATGCAGATGAGACTGGTTTGGTATGTAAATGTATAGCATGTAATGAAAGCGACTCAGTGAGGACCAGTTCAATCCAGTTTGCCCTCTTCTTGCAATACAGTAATGTGCACCTTTGTATGCTACCTCACAGTTTCTTGTCAATCTGTGTCATCATGTAATTTCATTTAATTAATTAAACAACAATAAACTGATCCGTTTCGTTTTTCACTAGCGTCATGACTGCTCAATAGTCAAAAATGAGTCATTTCAACAAGCAAAATTTATATTCATTATATAGTAATAGTCAACAAATTATTACAAGTGTGACTTCAAGTGTGATGCTCCGGCCAACGTTCTGCTGGGAAAACTGGAAATCATGTGGATGTTACTTTGACACACATCTCTTACCTAAACACTGTTGCAGACCAAGTAGACCCATTCATGGAAATGGTATTCCCTAATGGCCTCTTTCAATAGATACAATGTCTCACTGCAAAAACATTATTCAGGACCAGTTTGAGGAAGAGTTCAAGGTGTAGCCTTTGAATCCAAATTCCTCAGATTTCTATCCGTTCAAGCATCTTTGGGAAGTGCTGGAGAAACAAGTCCATTCCATGGAGGCCTCAAATTGCAACTTGCAGGACTTGGTAATAACAGCTTGGTGCCAGATAACACAGGACACCTTCAGTTGTCTTGTGGAGTCCATGCCCCACTGGGTCAGACCCTTGGTGGCCGTTTTAGTTTTGACTGATCGGTCTATATTACAGCTGAGACCAATTACAAGAAGCAACTTGTTTAATTAATCCTGACAAATAACATATATGTATGAAATCCAGTAGAAACACTTGTACTGGGTGATGAGGAAGGACAAGAACAACATGGATACGGATTTACTAATGCAGGGCACTATTACTAAATGTTTCAGAAAGTAGAATGTGCAGCAGTGGCCATTTCCAGTCGCAAATCGTTTCTACTTGCACAAAATTGCAGAGGTGTACAGAGGCACATGGTGGCTGATCAAGTTTATTTTACTGGCTTACTAAAGACAATGCCCACATAAACCTAAAATATTAACCTGCTCATGGCAGACTAAAACCTGTTACACATGAATATTCCATTATCATCAGTACTATTGTCTTCATTATTATTAATATTAGTAATGCAATTTTCAATTTTTAGTATAATTTACATTTTTAGTACACACACTAAACATAAAGACATTTTAAAAACAGTACAGAGCTGTGGAGTGCATTAGGCGGAGTAGGAGACAGGAATGTAATCCTCTGTAAGGCTATAGAGTCGTTTGCAAAACCTTCATGTGGCAATCTGAGAAATATCTGCACTTCTTAGGCACAACATCTGGAATTATGTGCCACATGGACAATTTCAGACAAACAGATACACCGATGTAATACAGCGAAAACATCAAAATGTTTTTAAAAGCACAGAAAGGCAGATTAAAGCAAAAGCATGGGGTGGAGGAGTGTACAATGGCAGATTTCTGTTCGGAGTGTGAAAACTGAGGAGAAGAACATGGAGTACTGGATTGGACATGTTCACCCTGGAGAAAAACTGAACATAAGTAACAAACTTGAACTGGGATCTCAAGTTTAAAATTTCTCCCATTCCTAAACTGTCCGGAGTGTTCAGTGTTCAATAAAAAATCCCTTCATTAAAGCTGGAGGTCCTTATTAAGTCACCATCAGTGGCATGTTTAATTCCTCTGGTCCATTTGTTGGTTTTGAATTTCTTATTAACAAATATCATTTCCACCTCAGGTCCAAGTGCCAGTACCTGTAAGTTATGCAGACCCCAGCCAAAAATACACGCTTCCACTTTTACACACACCCACACACCCACACACACACACAGTGCATTTCCACCCAGGAGGTTCTGGCGTTCTTCAAAATGATATCCAGTCTTAAATATATTTCCTAACATTTCTCCGTGAAGATTTCTTTACTGCTTATTGAGCAGTTTGTCCGCTTCCTGGTACGTGGGGTATTTTACTGTCTCGATTTTCTCCTTCACCTTGTATGAGGGGTAGAGGCCAGTGCGGCCAGTCTTGCGGTTAATGCCTTTGGAGAAGCCATCCCAGTGATTGCCTGCCACTCCAATCACATCCCCGGGTTCCAGCACAATATCTCCTGGGCCACGTGGCTCATGTGCATAAACAGCAACCTGGTTGTGGGCATTCTGGCCACCAAAGTAGTAAATGTCATCCAGAGAGTGGAAGTAGGAGGAGGCATCCGGGTGCAGTGTCTGCATGATCTCATAGGCCACACGACAAACCTTTTCATGGGGGAGGGAAATGGGTATCATTACACACGTCATGCATTCATAGAACGGCTGTTCGCATGCAGTAGGGATGTCGTACTGAAATTGTGAACATGGGAACTCAGACTTCAAACGTTCCTGTCCAAATCAGTTTTGACAAGTTACCTTCTCACACATAACTAGTAAAAAAGCCACACATTTTAAACTAAATCTAATCCAGCCCCTGACCTACCACCAGTGGTGGCTGGTGGTTTTGTCTTTTGTCTAGTGATCGTAACTCTTCATCCCATTCAAACCAGCAGCTACACAAACACACCATAGGCTCCCAGAGATGCTCAAGCAGCAATAAGTGTCTATTAGGTCTGTGTCTGGGACTTCAGAGCAGATTTTACATGCTGTGCTGTTTACAAGGAGGAGTTTTGGACTATTCAATGAACAGTATCATACTGGAGAGAAATATTTGAACACTGTTGATTAACTAATATATAGAATTCCACCAAGATGAATTATCATTATGTAATTGCCATATTTTAATGAAATTAAAAAGAAGCCATGGATACTGTGTAATCTTAAAGCAATCACAAACTACTTTCATATTGTAACTTATTAAAAATGAATTGGGGCTGTGTAGGATAAATATCAGACACTACAGTACGTACAGTGTCTTGTAAGAACAGCTGGCCTTTATGGAAGAGTGGTAAGAAGATAGCATTTCCTGAAAAAAAGACTTGATGTCATGTTTAGAGTTTAAGTAAACTTCTGGAAAAAGTTCCTTTCAACTGAACATTTTGACCTTGCTGCAAAGTGATTTTTATGGCACAAACCAAACACTCAGTGATGGCATGATGAATATTTTTGCCTGATATTTTGTGTCACAATGAAAAATATTTTACGCATTCAAATTGTTATGAAATATACAGTCCGGGCACTTCATTAGGTACACCTTGCTAGTACCAGGTTGGACTCCCTTATGCCTTCAGAACTTCCTTAATTATTTGTGGCATGTATTCAACAAGGTCCTGGAAACATTCCTCTGAGATTTTGGTTCAAACTGACATGACAGCATGATGCAGTCGCTGCAGATTTGTCAGATGCACATCAGTCATGTGATTCTTCTGTTCCACCACATCTCAAAGGTGCTCTATTGGATTGTAATCATTTGAGTACATGTTCAAGAAACCAGTTTTAGATAATCTGAGCTTTGTGGCATGGCACGTTGCCAGAATATGGGTACACTGTTTTCATAAAGGGATGGCCATGGTCAGGTAGGCTGTGGCATTTAAACAGTGCTCAATTGGTATTAAGGTGCCCAAAGTATGCCAAGAAAACCATTACACCACTACCACCAGCCTGAACAGTTGATATAAGGCAGGATGCTTTCATGTTGTTTATGCCAATTCTGACTCTACCATCCTTGTGCCACAGCAGAAATTGTGTTGAGACCACTTTTTCCACTCTTCCACTGTCCAATTTTGGTGCAAATTGTAGCAAGTTGGAACTGGTGGTTGGATATGATATAATGCTTAATAGAATACTTAACAGAAACTTTTATCACCTAAAAAATGTTTGGTTTATGTCTTAAAAATGTGCAAACAGGTTGATGGAAATGTAGCTACTGGTTTTGGATCAATCAGTGTGCCAGGCAAAAATGCCCCACATGCCAAGAGTGGCATATGCCACTCATATATCAAGTGTTGTATTACGTTATAGTTGATGAACAATCTATTGACAGTGTACAAGGGATGCAACTGTTTTCAGGCAATAATGCTGAAGATAAAACTGGGAATAACGTGTAGAATATCTAATTAAAGCACATAAAGTAGTCAGAAGAGTACCTGAGAGGAAAAGGTGCAGACAAGAAAGTTAGTCTGGGACAGGAAGTGGATGTCGAGGATAACTCCTCTTAATGAGTTCTCAGTATAGCGATTGTGCAGTCCAGCTGACCAGGAGATGGAGTTATCACTGATGAACTCATAATCTGGGTACCTAACAAACACAAACACACCTTGAAATCCATCCTTATAATAGGACATTCAGTAACTATATACAGGTATGTGCCACATACAGTGGTGCTTGAAAGTTTGTGAATTTTCTATATTTCTGCATAAATATGACCTAAGGCATCATCAGATTTTCACACAAGTCCTAAAAGTAGATAAAGAGAACAAAAATATTATACTTGGTCATTTATTTATTGAGGAAAATGATCCAATATTACATATTAGTGAGTGGCAAAAGTATGTGAACCTCTAAGATTAGCATTTAATTTGAAGGTGAACTTAGAGTCAGGTGTTTTCAGTCAATGGGATGACAATCAGGTGTGAGTGGGCACCCTGTTTTATTTAAAGAACAGGGATCTATCAAAGTCTGCTCTTCACAACACGTTTGTGGAAGTGTATCATGGCACGAACAAAGAAGATTTCTGAGGACCTCAGAAATAGAGTTGTCGATGCTCATCAGGCTGGAAAAGGTTATAAAACCATCTCTTAAGAGTTTGGACTCCACCAATCCACAGTCAGATTGTGTACAAATGGAGGAAATTCAAGACCAGTGTTACCCTCTCTAGGAGTGGTCGACCAACAAAGATCACTCCAAGAGCAAGGTGTGTAATAGTTGGTGAGGTCACAAAGGACCCCAGGGTAAACTTCTAAGCAACTGAAGGCCTCTCTCACATTGGCTAATGTTAATGTTCATGAGTCCACCATCAGAAGAACACTGAACAACAATGGTGTGCATGGCAGGGTTACAAGAGGAGAAAGCCCTTGCTCTCCAAAAAGAACATTGCTGCTTGTCTGCAGTTTGCTAAAGATCACGGGGACTGAGCCAGAAGGCTATTGGAAGAATGTTTTGTGGCCGGATGAGACCAAAACAAAACTTTTTGGTTTAAAAAAAGCGTTATGTTTGAAGACAGGAAACACACGGAATTCCAGCATCATAAGACTTATCCCATCTGTGTGAAATGATGAACGGTGGTGGTTAGGGGTTTGGTGGTAGGATCAATGGTTGGGGCCTGTTTGCGCATCTGGCCCAGGACGGCTCTTGCCATCATGGATGGACCAATGGAATTGATGAATTCTGAATTAGATCAGAGAATTTAAAAAAAGCGTATGTTTGAGAAAGGCAAACACTGCATTTCCAGCATAAGAACGTTATCCCATCTGTGAAAGATGAATGCGAGCAAGTTAATGTGAGGAAAACCCACCAACATCCCAGAGCTGAAGCTGTTCTGTATGGAGGAATGGGCTAAAATTCCTCCAAGCCGGTGTGCAGGACTGATCAACAGTTACAGGAAATGTTTAGTTGCAGTTATTGCTGCACAGGGGGGTCACACCAGATACTGAAAGCAAAGGTTCACATACTTTTGCCACTCACTAATATGTAATATTGGATCATTTTCCTCAATAAATAAATGAGCAAGTATAATATGTTTGTCTCATTTGTTGAACTGGGTTCTCTTTATCTACTTTTAGGACTTGTGTGAAAATCTGATGATGTTTTAGGTCATATTTATGCAGAAATATAGAAAATTCTCAAGGGTTCACAAACTTTCAAGCACCACAATCCCCATACAGTCGCATATACAGTGCCCTCCACAAATATTCATAATTCAGAAAATGCCTGGATGAGGACCTAAGGTTATTTTGCCCCAACACACAGTGAAGAAGAAGGTAAAAGAAGCAAGACTCCAAAAAACTAAAAAGATCTTCAAGCAGGACAGTTGTCCAAAACATACGTCCAGACCAATACAAAAGTGGTTTACTGAACTAAATGTGTGATCAACTATTCTAAAACCTGGGATAAGCTAAAGAGAAGAGTTCACAAGAGAGGGTCTAGAACCCTGGTTGATCTGAACAGAATGTTCTCAAATTCCCTGCTCTGTATTATCCAACCTTATAAGATGCTAAATAGAAAAAGATTGTGAAGTGCCAATAACTGTGGCACGTGGTTTTGTCAACAATAATTATTTCCTACAGATTATGGATTTTCATTTCCTCTGACTTTTTACATCACTTAGATTTTCTCATTTTTCAGAGTGAGATTAAGCTAATTTACCAAAAAGTTAATTTCTTATAAGTCTTTTTACACATCTGTGGGACTTAGGTAGCCTAGCGGTTAAGGTACTGGACTATGGACCAGAAGGTCCAGGGTTCAAATCCCACCTCTGCCAAGCTGCCACTGTTGGGTCCCTGAGCAAGACCCATAACCCACAATTGCTTGGACTGTAAGACAGTTGTAAGTCGCTCTGGATAAGGGCATCTGCTAAATGCTGTAAATGTAAAATCTTTACCGGAGGCACCAACAATTGTGTAGGGGATTGTTTGTCCATTGTACAGTACACATACAGCCTATTATAAATCTATCATAATGTCTCGATAGTTGTACAACATTCAGTTTCATAGAATTTATCATGGATGTTACGTGACGCATACCTATGCATATAACAATAATAAGGTTTCATTTATAGCGCCTTTCAAAGTCACAATCAAGGACACTTTACAATTAAAAGAATAATAACAATCAAGTGTATTGTTTGGTTCTTCAAGTGTTCCCTTAAGGAATGCTCAAATTCTTCTGATGCTAATATCTGAGGGGATATATTCATGACCGGATCTGACTGGTCACCATGAACAGAGGAACTTAGCTGGTTATCAAGCACTACTCTAAAGATCTTGTTGTGATTGACAGGTCAAGTCAAAGCAGATCTATTTATTATAATGCTTTTTTACATGGAGCATTGTCCCCTCAAAGCAACCTTTTACAATTTTAGATTATCTCCTAATATCTACGTCCCAATCCCAAATTGAGCTAGCCTATGTCGACAGTGGCAAGGAAAAACTCCTTAAGGTGTTATGAGGAAAAAACCTTGGGAGGACCAAGACTCAAAAAGGGACCCAACTCCTGACATCCACAAATGAGATGTCCTTCAGGCAGGCCCAGTTGCAAAAAATGCAAAAATATTATATGCAAATTTTACATTCAGCATAAGACATATCATTATTGTGATAACACTCTACAACCATCCTATTTACACACTCACTTGGACTTCGCCTCCTGTAGCAGTGTGAGTGGTCGTCAGTGGCCAGATAGACTACGCGTTTCTTGTCGATGTGCATGTGCCGTGCCAGGGACTATGGAACTGCTCCTCTACATGCAGCATATAACTCCTCTATGGGGGGTGGAATGCTGCCTCAGTTCCCACCTTATCTGTTCTACGCACATGCACTCTATACAGAAGAGAAGCACTTGACTCAGGCATATGATGTGCAGCAAAGACTAGTGTAAGCAAGAACAGCACAATGGGAGTAGGAGCTTATGTACAAGGAATATATGACTGACTAAAATGTTTATTTACAAATCACTGAGAGAATACTGTAAGAATTTCCAAAATTAAAATTATCGAATAAGGAAATTGAGCTAAATCAAAGCACTGTTTAAAAGTTAAAACAATACAAGTTTACCAAGCCCACTACAAGTATGTTTCTGTTTTTTTACCCTATGATGGGGTTTTTGTGAAGCCCAGCCTGGTAGTTGCCTCATGTATCTCCTTCTCCAGCCAGGCCTGTGGACGGGACCAGATACTTAACGAACTGTGAAACCCACCATACAGATGGGTCTCCATGCAGACGTTGCAGACGCTCTGCAAGATCTTCTGGGGAATGGCCAGCAGCGGTAGGTAGGGAGGCCGTGGGTGCAGACTATCCACAATAGGCAACTCAATCACCTGCACGTCGCGATCATTATCCTCACCTATGTGCGCATAGACACAAAGACAAACAGAGAGAGAATGGCTAAGAACTAAATAATTTACTACTTCCTAAACAGATTGGATGATGAATGTAATGTGCTGTGTATGTGAGTTGTAGGCTCCTCCAGTATTAGCAGAGACAATCCATTCCATTCCCGTTATATGGCTGAGGTGATTATGGTTGAACATTAATTAGGCATCCAAGTGGAAACGTGCCATTATACTCTGTTCTTTATGGGGTATAGCTTTTTACTGGACAGCAATACAGCGATATTTAATTTTGCATCACTACACATGAAATGATACAAAAGATGATAAACAATAAGATGTGTGATATCGAGAGTGAAAACAAATAGGAGCAAAGCACACAGTTGGTACCCTTTCATTTGAGATTCCTAGAACTGTGAACCACTTTCTGAATAATTCAACCCTGTTTAAATGATGTTACAACCTCATTTTAACATAAACTTGTGTGTGGAAATAGGCAAGAAGGGAGTCTACTAAATAACAAATCCTGTGACTTCAGTCTTTGTTACAACAGATCACAGCACTTGACACCAGAATTAATTAGAGTCAGATGGTTTTCAATCAATGGGATGACAATCAGGTGTACTAGTGGGCACCCGTTTTATTTAAAGAACAGGGATCTATCAAAGTCTGCTCTTCACAACACACGTTTGTGGAAGTGTATCATGGCACGAACAAAGGAGATTTCTGCGGACCTCAGAAAAAGAGTTTGTCTGATGCTCATCAGGCTGGGAAAAGGTTACAAAGCCATCTCTAAAGAGTTTGGACTCCAACCAATCCACAGTCAGACAGATTGTGTACAAATTCAAGACCATTGTTACCCTCTCCAGGAGTGGTTGACCAACAAAGATCACTCCAAGAGCAAGGTGTGTAATAGTAGGCGAGGTCACAAAGGACCCCAGGGTAAACTTCTAAGCAACTGAAGCCTCTCTCTCACACTGGGCTAATGTTAATGTTCATGAGTCCACCATCATCAGAAGAACACTGAACAAAAACAATGGTGTGCATGGCAGGGTTACAAGGAGAAGCCCACTGCTCTCTCCAAAAGAACATTGCTGCTCGTCTGCAGTTTTGCTAAAGATCACCGATGGACGAGCCAGAAGGCTACTGGAAGAAATGTTTTTTGTGGATGGATGAGACCAAAATAGAACTTTTTGGTTAAAAAAAAAACGTTATGTTTGGAGAAAGGAAAAACACTGCATTCCAGCATAAGAACCTTACCCCATCTGTGAAACATGGTGGTGGTGGTAGTATCATGGTTTGGGCCTGTTTTGCTGCATCTGGGCCAGGACGGCTTGCCATCATTGATGGAACAATGAATTCTGAATTTATATCAGAGAAAGAATTCTAAAGGAAAAATATCAGGACATCTGTCCATGAACTGAATCTCAAGAGGAAGGTGGGTCATGCAGCAAGACAACGACCCTAAGCACACAAGTCGTTCTACCAAAGAATGGTTAAAGAAGAATAAAGTTCTGTTTGGAATGGCCAAGTCAAAGCCTGAACTTAATCCAGTGGAAAATGTTGTGGAAGGACCTGAAGTGAGCAGTTAATGTGAGGAGGAAAACCCACCAACATCCCAGAAGCTGAAGCTGTTCTGTATGGAGGAATGGGCTAAAATTCCCTCCAAGCTGGTGTGCAGGACTGAATCAAACAGTTACAGGAAACGTTTAGTTACAGTTATTGCTGCACAGGGGGGTCACACCAGATACTAAAAGCAAAGTTTCACATACTTTTGCCACTCACTGATATGGAACATTGGATCATTTTCCTCAATAAATAAATGAGCAAGTATAATATTTTTGTTCCATTGGCGGGGGTGACGGGGGAAAGCTCCTCTATTACGGCCGTCCTATCTTCATACGTATCCTTCTTCCGTCTCAACTCTTTTTACCTTTTCCCCTCGTTTCCCAGACCCCCCAACTCTCTCTCTTTCTGCCTCCCTATAACATCTCATCTTCTACCTCTTCTTTTCCAGCGTCTTTCTGTCCATCTGTCAACCCCTCCTCCCCCCCCTATCCTTTCATCCCCCCTAAGACTCTTGCTCTCCCGATCCAGCTCTGCTCTTCCTCCCTCTCGCCTTCTCTCACTTTCCCTTAACTTGACTTCCCTCCCCCCACCAACCCACTTCTCCGCCTGGGCCCTATTCTCATCAGACCCTGTCTTTCCTTCCTCCCTTCTTCCCCTTTCCCCTACCGCGCCCCCCCCTTTTTCTTTTCTCACTCCCCTCATTTGTTTAACTGGGTTCTCTTTATCTACTTTTAGGACTTGTGTGAAAATCTGATGATGTTTTAGGTCATATTTATGCAGAAATAAAGAAAATTCTAAAGGGTTCACAAACTTTCAAGCACCACTGTACTTTAACACTCTGCTATCAGGTTATATCAGACCTGTGTTTTCCAGATCTGTACTGATTTAAATAGAAAGCAACACAAAATAATCATAAAATTTAAATTTAAAATAAAACAATTAAGTTTTTATTTAAGGGATGTTAAACTCTGTAACCCATGTAAACTCACTGCATTCAATAAAATAAAAGGAAAGTGAACAAAGCTGAAAATAACCTATTAGCCATTTAAGTACAAATATAATTTTTTTTCAATTTTCTTGATGTACTGACTGTAGTATGCTTTAAACAAACTTTCTCCTGGGTTTCTCCACACTAAATAAAAAATAACTACATTTGGATACTAAGGATATCTAAACTACATCTTCTGATGAAGATGTAGGAGAAAGCATCTTTAAACATTTTAATACACAGAGTATGCATGTTACTGTGTTAGCTGGTACTGGTTCCGTCTCCACTCAAGCTGTTCTTCCGCCACCAGTTTGAGTCTTCATACCCTTTCTCAGATCGCATCAGAGGACAATATTGTCCCTCCCTTACTGTGGCTGACGGAGCATTGCCAACTGAGAATTGTGTAAATGTCCATCCCTTTATGAATACTGTGTACCTTCTGATGGCTAACTCCAGCAGGATGACATGCATCGTCACAAAGCTTAAATACTCTCAATTAGGTTTCTCAAACATGACAATGAGTTCATGGTACTCAAATGGCCTCCTCAGTCCAACAGAGCAGAAAGATTCGCATCATGGATGAGCAGCTGACAGATCCACAGCAAGTGTGTAATGCTTACGTGTCAATATGGACCAAAACAGAAGAATGTTTCTAGCACAAATAATTTAAAGCAGTTCTGAAGACAAAAGGTGGTCCAACCCAGTACTAGCTCGTTGAACCTAACCAATTACTAAAATCATATTAACTAATTGAGTTTAAATCTTACATATAACATCTAGGCTGCCCAAGGAAGTTGGGTCTGTAGCTGGGCAATTAATAGAAAATGGAAACCGACATTCACAACCTCCAACTGACGTAACCTTGCCTATGTTGGTTATTTTTATTTATTTATTTATTTAAATTTTAAATTTTCAACATTAAATTTCTGTTAATGTTTTTTAAAAAAACTGTTAATAAGTAGGGGTGTAACGATTCACTTTGCTCACGATTCGATTCGATTCACGATTATTGACTTTACATTTGACAAAAAACATTTTCTTGTATAAGTTTTCTATTCTGTTTTTATGTAGATTTGCACTGTTCTGGAGCAGCAATCCTAATTTCATTATATAATATACTATGACAATAAAGGCATTATCTTAACCTACCTTACTGTAGCTTCACCATATCTTAAAGAACTGGGGGAAAAAAAAATTTCTGAACATTATTTCTGAAGACTAACAATTCAAAATAATGTGTACTTTTCTTGTATAAAATATTTTATATAATACAATAATTAAAAAAAAAAAAACCTCACTTCCCCTGCAATTAAAACAATCTATGGGTTCAACGTGATATGGTCTATGAGTATGACTGCGCCATCTGGTGTTCAAACATGGAATTGTATTAGATGAAAAAAATCAAGCATTTATAATCCAATTAGCCAGACGATGCATCGTCCCACCCGACAACGGACATCGTCCCATTTTTGCATTTGCGATGCATCGTTACACCCCTATCAATAAGTTTACTTTCCTCCCTGTGTGTTCTTGTCATGTTCTCTTAAAAACATACTATCATGTGTGTAGTCCAATCCATCCAGTCACAAACATGGAACTCTGAGCTGCGAATAGCTTGTACAGAAGAAAAATAATATAATAATAAAAATAGGTCAGATGTAAACAATGCGGAAAAACAGTTTCAGAGACCACCACGATCTTCATTTTTGTGTCTGTCAACCTGTTAGTGAATATGCCACAAGAGGGCATAAAAGTACTTCCTGTGCTTCTCTATAATAAGACTCTCATAGGCTACTTTTGGGTAATGTACCTCTTTTTGAGGAAAACATTTTTTTCCTTTCCACTGTCGCCCTAGGTTTGCTCAATTTGGGATGTAAAGTTGCTTTGAGACAATGCTCCATTGTAAAGAGCGCTACATAAATAATATAACTTGACATTATCCTGCTGAAAAATGGCAGAAACCCTGCCAATACATGTGGCCGCAGTATGTCCTGCACATATCGCTGATTTGTTAGTGCCCCTCATATTACTACCCTCAAAGTCTGTCAACTGGGGAAAATGTCTTCGAGTGCGTCGTAGAGGCATGTCTAGACTATGTCTACCTTTTATAGTGTCTAATCAGACTACACCCGTAATCATTTACATATCTGCCTGCGACATAACGGAACTGCATGCCGAGTTCTGCACGAAGCTATTCTTCTCTAACATTATCAACACTGAGTTCACTTATAAAGGAATTACTAGTCCAGCAAGTACTGGTATGAAACTGCCATAACTGCAACAAGCCATTCATGTTCATTTATTAAAGTTATTAATTAAAACGGCACTTAAAACATGAGAGCACTAAGTCGCGTAGGTAACCGTTTGTTGCGCCCCGCGGCCAAACCCCGGTTTTCCCCCTGGTATTTTGGCTCTGGGCAATCAGGACTACATCGCCCAGAATCCTCTGGTGGGTCATGATGGCCGCGGACCCACCTGTGACTCTGACTCACTAATTATTATGAACTCACTGACTGGCCACCCATGGACGATCACCAATTAATTGCTAACCGCGTGCGGCTGGGCTGAGCCGCTTATAAGCTCCATGCTTCGCAGTTGCTGGCAAGGTACCATTTTCTCAATCTCACTCGAACGTTTGCTGCACTTCCTTCGCTCCAGGTTTCCTACGGATTACCCCTGGTTGTGGTCCTGTCCGCTGTGAGCTCTGTCTGTGAGCTTCTCCTGCCCAGCGCTAGCATCCCATAGCTTCTCCTGCCCAGCGCTAGCATCCCGTAGCTTCCCCTGCCTGGCGCTAGCTTCCCTTAGCTTCCCCTGCCCGGCGCTAGCTTCCCTTAGATTCTTCTGCCCGGCGCTAGCTTACCTTAGATTCTTCTGACCGGCGCTAGCTTCCCTTAGATTCTCCTGCCTGGCGCTAGCTTCCCTTAGATTCTCCTGCCCGGCGCTAGCTTCCCTTAGATTCTCCTGCCTGGTGCTAGCTTCCCTTAGATTCTCCTGCCTGGCGCTAGCTTCCCTTAGCTTCTTCTGCCCGGCGCTAGCTTCCCTTAGCTTCATCTGCCTGGCGCTAGCTTCCCTTAGCTTCTTCTGCCCGGCACTAGCTTCCCTTAGATTCTTCTGCCTGGCGCTAGCTTCCCTTAGATTCTTCTGCCCGGCGCTAGCTTCCCTTAGATTCTTCTGCCTGGCGCTAGCTTCCCTTAGATTCTTCTGCCCGGCGCTAGCTTCCCTTAGATTCTTCTGCCCGGCGCTAGCTTCCCTTAGATTCTTCTGCCCGGCGCTAGCTTCCCTTAGATCCTTCTGCCTGGCGTTAGCTTCCCATAGCTTCTCTTGCCTGGCGTTAGCTTCCCATAGCTTTTCCTGCCTGGCGCTATCTTGGGGTTGACTCTCATCATCAATTAGGCTCCAGCAGATCAAAGAGAGGCGCTATCTTAGCGTAAACCTGTCTGGGGGTTTAAGTCATTAAATTATGTGTAATTTCGTATGTGGCAGAAATATCATAACAATAGAGATGTATATTTTCCTGACCTAGCTATTGGGAGTGCACATGTTAGTGCATTCGTAGTGCCAGTCCCAAGCCCGGGTAAATAGGGAGGGTTTTGAGAACCGTGCATTCTCACAATTCAAAGGAAAGGTAGAATTAGCCTCGTCACTCAAGGTGCGTTCTACCTCCAGACAGACTAATTTATCTTCCACATCTTTTTCCGCATACTGGTTTGTCTGCACACTATAAGGAATCAGACAGAGCAACCACTTCCTTTCATTTATTTTGTGCACGTATCATCACACAAGCAGCGAACAGAGCAGGGTACTGATGCTCGAATGAACTGTCACTACTGTCATCGGGATCTGTCACAAAAATAGGAAGACTGCATAACACGCTAACTGCTCATTTACCCAAATCAAAGAAATACTACTAAATGGTAACTGTTAAAGATTTTTACGAAACAAGACAACCGTGCAGTCTGCAAAAACACATTAAGCAGAGGAACACACATAACTCCAATTTCTGCTCCCTGAATGAACACATCACTGCGACTGGAGTACAGTCAAAAATGACAGTTAGTGAATGATGAGTTCTGTCCAGAATTAATGAGTTGCACCAGTACCCCACAAAATCTGAACAGGTTTTCTCACACCATTTGTACAAAACCATTAAAAACAAAAGGCTTGAACACCAGTTCAAGACTGGGCCGCAAAGAAGTAAGCATTCCGTCACAAAGCTTGCAGCACAGACCTTCTTCTGTCTAGCATCACTGTGACAGAAAGATAGATTCCCCAATGTTCCGATGCTTAAAAAAAAAAAAGATAGCAGGGGCTGCTGTACATACTGCCTCATCAGTGATGTGGTATTTAAGGAGAACACTTCGTTGACCAAGTAGCACTCAAAACACAACAAATCTCAATATCTCAGCAAACAAACGCATAGACACGTCTCTTAAACAAACCCTTGAGTAGCTGAGGCTTTACACACCTGAACTGAATTCTGAATTAAAGTTAGTAAAAGCACTGTGCTGTTCATGTGTGGTTGACCAGCACAGAATCAGTTATATGAGACTTATTGCCTGGTCATTGGTTGAAGCCGATCACGCTAAAAAAGTCAGAATCCGTATATATATATATACATATATATGTGTGTGTGTGTGTGTGTGTGTGTGTGTATATATGTATGTAATGAAGGCTTTGATTACTATAAGGTTTTATCTGCAACATATGAAAAACAGAGCTTAAAAAAATTTTCACTTGGAAAAAAATCTCTGATCTCAGTGTTTTATAATCCATTTCTGTGTTCTGTTCTGTAATCTGACGGAGCCTCTCCCAGATGTTAACAGACTGTTTCTAGGCTGTGGTACTAAATGGCTAGCTAGTAAGCTTTACCCAGTACGTATGAGAGCTATTTATGGAGCTAATTTTGGGCCAAAACTCCGCAAATAAACAGAAAGTGTTCTGTAAATATCATAGTATTTGCAAGCAAACACAACACAGTGTAAAAATACAAAGCACCACTCTCTAACACACACAGTGTACAACACAGTGTACAAATACAAAGCCCAAGTCTCTAACACACACAATATGTTTTACAAAATACAAAACGCGATTGTTGCAAAAATGTACATGTTTTAGAAATACAAAAAAAATAGCAATTAAATAAAGCATGGTTTTCTAATACTGTAGGCTATTCCCGTGTCATGATTCACAAACACGAACGACCTGATCCACAAACGGAGGTTGTCAATCACGTGACTAATAACGCTGGACCTGTACATCCTGGACCTGTACCTGGACCTGTGCATCGCACCCAAACAGTAGGTAGCGCTGTGGGTACACTGTCAGATCTCACTATGTGCATAGACATAATACGACTAGACCCTGTACTGTC
>JAJAGP010005669.1:0-30278 GCA_025084515.1 Ancistrus triradiatus | reverse complement strand
GGAGTCAAACGGTGGGGGGTAAGATCCTGTCCAGATGTTGGGCCTTCTTGCATTCCAAGGTGTTGTAAAGTTTATGACTTGTGGAAAAGGGTAGAGAGAGAGAGGGGGGGTATGGCTATCACGCTACACAGTGTAAGTGGTGAAATTGAGAGTGTTGGTGTGCAGTGATCCATGGCAATGAGGCAGGGGGAGGTGTGCTAAGTGGTATCCATGCTTTAGAGTCATCTCTTCACTATGCGTAATCCAGGAAGCTCTGGAGATCCGTGGAATCTATTGACTTCCTGGATTGAATAATGGCGCCCTGTGGTGTCGCTTTGTCACCAAACCTGGGACAAAAACTGGGGCTCCCTATTCGAGACAATGTCTGTTGGGATGCCATGGGTCCTGAACACCCTGGTCAATAAGGATGGTCACCATCTCAAATGCAGTGGGTAACTTGGGGAGGGCGACAAGGCGGATCACTTTTGACAAGTGGTCCACCACCATTAGGATCACCCTCACACCATTTGATTCCGAAAATCCCGTGATGCAGTCCACCCCTATGCGAGACCAGTGTCTTTCCGGAATGGGCAGGGGTTGTAGAAGGATGGTCAATGGCTGGTGTAATGCCTTGCTGTTGGCACAGGCGGGGTCAGGTCAAGATGAACTCCCTTGTGTTTAACTCCAGGGTTTGCCACCAAAAGTGCTGCTTGACCAGGTTGAAGGTTCATCCAATGCCAGGGTGGCATGACAGTTTGGAGACATGGGCCCACTGGATTACTGGGGAGATGGCAGCCTTGGGACCGAAAAATACGGTTGGGCGGCACTGAGCTGGGCAGGGATTTGGACCTCTGGGCCTCTTCAACAGCCTGCCAGGTGTGGTTAGCCACCACATGGTCATATGAGAGGATGGTGTCCTCGGCATCAGGGTGGGAGGGGTGAGAGAACTGGCAGGATAAGTCATCAGGTTTCATGTTCTGGGAGCCAGGTCTGTAGGTTAACATGAAATGAAATAGGCTAAAGAAGAGGGCCCATCTGGGGTTAAGTCTCTTGGCCATTTGTATATATGACAGATTTTTATGATCGATCCAGATGACGAACGGTTGTCAAGTTCCATCCAGCCAAGCCAAAGCAATCTTGACTGGCAGTAATTCCCAGTTGCCCATGTCATAATTCAACTCCATGGGAGACAGTCGGCGGTTGAAGAAGATGCAGGGGTGCAGTCTACCTTCTGGTCCTGACCTCTGGGACAGGACAATGCCCACGCCGGACTCATAACAAACTGTCGGGTGGGGTCGAGTTGCACCAGGATGGGAGCCATGGAGAACAGGTGCTTGAGCTGTTGGAAGGTGTATGTAGCTTCAGTGGACCAGGCGAAAGGGGTGTTGGGGGAGGACCACCTTGTTGTAGTTATTGATGAACCTCTGGTAGAAATTGGCGAAGCCCAAGACGCTTTGCACGTCCTTCCGTGTCGAGGGAGTTGGCCACTCTTACACTGCTCGTACCTTGGAGGAGTCTGCCCTGATCCGGCCTGACTTGATGATGTATCCAAGGAACATGATAGTCCTCCTGTGGAACTCACACTTCTCGACCTTAACATAGAGGCGGTTCTCCAGGAGGCGTGATAGCGCTTGCCGCACGTGAATTGTGTATTCCATGAGCGACCTGGAAAAGATGAGAATGTCATCTAAACAGACAAACACAAAATTGTTAAGGAAGTCTCAGAGCACATCGTTCATCAGTGCCTGGAAGACGGCAGGGGCATTGGTTAGCCTGAAAGGCATCGCCAAGTACTCAAAATGCCCCATGGGTGTGTTAAAGGCCGTCTTTCATTCGTCTCCTTCCTGGATGCACACCAGGTGGTTGGCCCTGTGTAGGTATAGCTTAGTGAAAATGTTCACTCCCTGTTAGAGTTAAACAGCAGAATGAAGGAGTGGTAGTGGATATTTATTTGTGGGTATTTGGAAGTGGTCTTACGGTCTTGTCATTCTCGGAAGGACGGATGAGACCAGCTCAGATGCATTCCTTGAGGTATTGGTTCTGGTGGTGAGAGACTGTACAGATGTCCGTGCAATCATAGGGTTGGTGCAGCGGTAGCGACAGGGCTGGGTCCTTGCTAAACACCTCCTGGAGATTGTGGTAGTCCTGGGGGAGCCCAGTGAGGTCTATCGGGTCCAGTGAAGGGCTGGTCCAGTTGATGGGGATGGTGGCCATGTGCAGGCAGTGGGGGTGGCAGGCCTCGCTCCACTTCAGCACGCATCCGGTGGACCAATCAAATGGGAGATTATGTTTCATCAGACACGGATAGCTCAGGATCACGGGAATCTGTGGGCCTCGAACAAGAGAAAAGGTCAATGTCTCGGTATGCTTGCCAGAGAGCATGATGGACATGGGGGCTGTGGGTGAGATGATGGGTGAGAGTGGCCAGGGTTTGGTCGTCAATCTCAAGCACCTTAATCAGAGACGGCACCTGGTGCACAAATCCTTCGATGATTAGGTTGTCCTCTGTCCCCGAACTGACCACTGCAGCTATAGGTAGGAGCTGTAACATACCTGTGATCCTGAGCTGTGGACAAAGGTTCATGGTGCTGCTGACAAATGCCCCGTTCGTATCCTCACAGTGGTTGATGCAGTCCTGGGGTCCACCAACAGTGCTAGAGGGGGTCTCCACTGCAGGTTTGCCCTGGGACCTGAGCATGGCCCAGCTGCATGGGTTTGGTTGCATCGAGAAGAGGGGAGGCGGTACCTTGAATGTAGAGCTGGTCCCTGTTCAGCAGTATGGTTAAGCCTCTTGCAGCGATGTGCATGAAGGTGACCGTCCAGGAGGATCATCAGACGGACCAGTTCCCGAAAGGTCAGGGTTCATCTAGGGCCACCAACTCATCCTTCGAATAGGCCCAAGCACAAAGCGCCGTTGAGCGCTGTGTTGTTCCACCCTACCCTGGACACTCCCATCCCAAACTCCATAGTGTAATCACCAACCGGGAGCCCTTTTTAAAGTGGAGGAGGCAGTAAGTTGGGTCTCCAGCAAACTCTAGATGGTCAAACACCTCCCGCAATTGACTGACAAACTCAGCAAAGGTTTAGGTGCAGGAGATCCAGACTTCGTGAAGAGGGGCTGCGGAGCTGCCGGATGCAGGATCTTGAGGTTTGGGATGGGAGTTTGCCGCTTCCTGGGGTGTGGAAGGGCAGGGTTCGGTCCCGGAAAAAAGACACGACAATTGTTGCATTTATTGCAATTGCTGGGATAGAAGCCGGTTCTTGTCCAACAGTTCCTTCAGCTGCTGTTCATATTGGCCCAAAACTGTTCCCTGAGTTTGGACTGCTGTCTGGAGGGAGAATAGGTGTTCAGTGGTGGGGTGAGCTGGATCTTCAGATATCTGTATTCAAGTGGGCACAATGCAGGTTCTGGGGGCTGGGTTTCTGTCACTAGGCTGGAGGTGAAACCTCTGGACTTTTCTGAACCCTGTGAAATGTGCCACATGAGACGTGGCCAAGAGTTCATTGCAAAAAACAGTGTAGATTAGTTAATAAAGAAAGTTTTCTTTAAAAAGCAGACCACAAAAGTTAATATATGTTGCTTGACCATTTGTTTAAACTCAAAAGCTTAAGCTCATTGAATCTGATTTTTTGTTTAATATACTGAAGATTGGTCAATAATTCTGGCGAATATAAAGAGCCTTTGAAGTCAGAAACAAACGTTATAAGTAATACAGAGGAATTATATGTGTGAGAAAAAGAGAAACTAGTTAGCCTGAGACAGGAGAAGTTGAGGAAACTAGAGTAAGCCATCTCTGGTCACTACATCAAGCCACACCATCCATTTTGACAGACACAGCACAGGAACACACATACACCAGCCTGCACATTCCTAGTGCTTTATTATTCATAGCTTTTAGCACACCGGATGAAGCTCCCTCGGGAGGCAGCATCTCATTTTCTAAGCTCTCCACTGCATCGTGAATATCTGCTACACTGTTATCCAGAAACAAGTTCTTAACCCCTGGAGTCAATGTTTTAGAACCACACATAAGAGTGAGGAAGGCTTTAATATGATATGAATTATATTCATGAAACAATGTTTCATTTGGACAATTGTATTTTACTGCAAAGGGCACAATATTACTCATATTTTAAGCTGAATAAGTTTGGGAATAATACTGTAAATGGATATCACAGTTACTTATGTATCTCTTGAATGACACAGGTTAAAACAAAGTGTAGATGAGTCGTGTGGCTGAAATCAAATGCTAATTGCACCATCTGCCATTAGTGGCAGATATACCAAAGGTCCAGTCTCAGGGGAACAGATGGGATGCTTGTGCTCTACTTCATTCCTTCATCAGGAACAGGAGGTTTTGCATTACTTAGAAAATGTGTGTCTTCCTAGAATGATAACATGAACAGCTAAATCTATTATTTTGTATGAACTAACACATTTATATGAACTATTTCAAGGCTGTGAATACTTTTTCTTATTGCCATAGCAAATTAAATTAAAATCTATGGAGTTTATAACACAAGTTAACTGTTCATTAATTCCAGATTTTAGATTATGAATGTCTTGCAATAGCATATTATATAGTCAGTGTTAGACAAAATGAATGTTCCATATTATTCCCACAAAAATACAACTACAACACTGGTAAGCACAGCATGGGTATGACGTGCTAGTCACACATTCCTGATGACAAATAGTCTTTATACTAAACCTCTGTAAGTTTAATGCAATTTTCTTTTACCTCAGCTGAGTGTAGACAGAAATGCTGTGCATGACTGACATTGAGTGAAAATATTCAATAATCAGAAATAACATGCATCTCATTGTCCCAATCCATAAAAGTCATAATGGTGAAAATATATTGCAAAAATGGAGATTTTTTCCAGAAACTGCTGATCTACTGGGATATTCACGGGAGGTGACTATTTCCACTGTCAGATATGGTGCATTGCATTGCCTTTACAGTAACTGGAACTGTGGCAAAGGAGTAACACTAAACTGAACAAACTACAGTGTCAGAAGCGTTTTGAACTTTCAGAACCATTTATGGACCTTTCTTAGAGAGTGAGGAGGACTGTTGATGGATTAACTTGTTACAACATAAACTCGACAGAGACTCAGCAACACCAATCTGGTTGTGTCCGCACCAACTGCCCTGGGCCATACGGCAGATTGGTCCTGAAAAGATCAAAGAGATCTACCGCTGCCAGCATCATAATACCAACCAGGACTTTGTAATGGAGTCTATCTGAGAGATCGGTGTTCATGGGTCTTCAGTTTAGGCTTGTGCTCTTGTCCTTTACGCACTGAAAATAACCTGATACCTTGAATCGTTTAATGATGTTATGCACTGTAGAATGAAAAATGTACAAATCCATTCCAGTCTTTTTTGAAGAACATTTATTGTACATTTCAGTAATTTTCTCATTCATTTAGAAAATGCATAGATAGTACTGTATTTTTTGGGCTATAAAGCGCACCGGGTTATAAGGTGCAATATCAATGATCATCTGCTAACGGGTCTATTTTCATACATAAAGCACATCGGGTTATAAGGCGCATTAAATGAAACAAAACTCATACTCAGTTTGGTCTTCTTTACCTGGCGAAGGGCATCTTCTTGGTTCTTCCACTTCCATACCATTGATTCATTAATGTTGAATTCTCTCGCAGCTGCTCTATTTTCATGTTGTACTGATGGCATTGACTGATAGCGTTGAGTTTGAAATCCGCTTCGAAAATGAATGAATAAATGCACACACCTTAAAATTGAAGCACAGATCGTATTACTCTGCGCTGTGGCCGTAAGCTTTGTAACTTACCAAGGCCATGCAAAAACATTTTGACAGATTTGTGAGCACCGTGTACAAATCTGGTCAGAAAGCACAACCAGAATTAATTCATACATTAGGCGCACCGCATTTTAAGATTTTTGAGAAAATTAAAGGATTTTAAGTGCGCCTTATGATCCGAAAAATATGGTACAAGAAGCACTATCTAAAAAAAGAAGCAAAATTTAAAAAAAATGTATTAGGAGCCACATTGCTTCGCAGTCTGATGCTACAGGGCAGGGTCGGCTCAACAAACATGCTGGGGAGAAGACGGCACCCACAGCGCCATCTTTTGTTTTTTGTTTGTTTCCTTTTTGGTTACTGGCTAAATGGACTTGGGTCCTAAAACCCTTTTTATTTTTTAAGGTTCATCCTCTACGTATTAAATGTTATACATGGTATATATGTCATATTTCATCTTAAAGCGTGCCAATTATATACTCAATAATCACTTAATTAGGACCACTTTATTACATATAACATATTACTTAATAAACAACTAAGCCATAATGTATCTTAAAATTATATGAGAACAAGTCATATTTAGCATATGCCTATTTGCAGGTTTATACTAAACTCGCTTTAGATGTCTCAAAGCAATTCCAGTACCATGTTCTTAACGTTGTTATTGTTATTGTCATAATACATTTTGCAGTAGATTCAGTCCCCTTTTTTTTATGTCAATTTACACTCAATGATTAATAATAATTAATCAAAAACAGGGTGGTATAGTGGTACAGTAATTATTGTGGTTGTCTCGCTGCTCCAGTCTCCTTTGTTCTATACCAACCATGCACTTCACCTGTGTGGAGTTTGTCTGGTTTCCATTGACATCCCAAAAACATGTGTGCTAAGCTAACTAGTGTTTCTAAAGTGCCTTTAGGGTGTGAGTACGTGTGAGTTACTATGGATTTTTCAATTAAGCAAAAAATATAAGCCTGAAATGTTACCTGAAAATATAATTTACTTATGTATTTAGACACAATTCAGATTATTGTGGAAGCTCTTTGCCAGCAGGTACAACTTTGAGTTTTCTTGTTTGAACTAGTTTTCATATTTGGAGTTGGGTGTTTTTTTCCCATTTTCCTTCAGATCCTCTCAAGCTACTTCAGATTGAATTAGATGCTCTGTGAATTTCCATCTTCAGATATATCCTCATATAACCCCAAATCAGAAAAAAACCCACAGTGTTCCTTACAGTGGTGCTTGAAAGTTTGTGAACCCTCTAGAATATTCTATATTTCTGCATAAATATGACCTAAAACATCATCATATTTTCACACAAGTCCTAAAAGTACATAAACAGAGCCCAGTTAAATAAATGAGACACAAATATTTTACTTGGTCATTTATTTATGGAGGAAAATGATCTAATATTACATATTACATGAGTGGTAAAAGTATGTGAGCCTTTTTTTAAACAAAAATTTCTGGTTTTGGTCTCATCTGTCCACAAAACTTTCTTCCAGTAGCCTTCTGTCTTGTCCACATGATCTTTAGCGAACTGCAGATGAGCAGCAATATTGTTTTGGCTTTCTCCTTGCCACCCTGCCATGCACACCATTGTTGTTCAGTGTTCTTCTGATGGTGGACTCATGAACATTAACTTTAGCCAGTATGAGAGAGGCCTTCAGAAATGATCTTTGTTGGTCGACCACTTCTGGGGAAGGTAACAATGGTCTTGAATTTCCTCTATTTGTACACAATCTGTCTGACTGTGGATTGGTGGAGTCCAAACTCTTTAGAGATGGTTTTGTAACCTTTTCCAGCCTGATGAGCATCAACAACTCTTTTTCCGAGGTCATCAGAAATAATCTTTGTTGATGCCATAATACAAACATGTATTGTGAAGAGCAGACTTTGATAGATCCCTGTTCTTTAAATAAAACAGGGTGCCCACTCACACCTGATTGTCATCCCATTGATTGAAAACACCTGACTCTAACTTTAACCTTCAAATTAACTGCTAATCCTAGAGGTTCACATACTTTTGCCACTCAGTAATATGTAATATTTGATCATTTTCCTCAGTAAATAAATGGCCAAGTATAATATTTTTATTTCATTTGTTTAACTGGGTTCTCTTTATCTATTTTTAATACTTATGTGAAAACCTGGTGATGTTTTAGGTCAGAAATATATAAAAATATAGAAATTCTAAAGGGTTCACAAACTTTCAAGCACGACTGTACATTTACTTTGACTTTTATTTCATTGCAGACAGTACAAACCCAATTTATTTTATGTTTTTTTTCCTGGTCAACTTCACTTCATTTGTTAATAAACATCCATTCCTGCATTCCAAACCTGCAAAACATTCCAAAAAAGCTGGGATTTGGCAAATTAGGGCTAGTAATGAGAAAAAATAAAATTACTAAAAATGATGTGCTTTCAGACAAATGATGTCAACCTAAAACTTTACTGTGCAAAACAGTGTTAAGTTAACCACGTCCAGAAGCGCTGTCCTGCAACTGGTGTTCACCAAACAAAGTGCTTGGAGTGCTGCTCAAAGACTTAATTTTTCACCTCTACAGGTCAGTTGCTTGGAATTTTGTTGGCTTCTAGCCACTCTTCCATAAAGGCCTGGTGCAATGGTTGTTGTTCCAGCAAATTCTCTGCCAAGCTGCCACTGTTGGGTCCTTCAGCAAGGCCCTTAACCCATAATTGCTTGGATTGTAAGATTGTATCAATTGTAAGTCGCTCTGGATGAGGGCGTCTGCTAAATGCTGTAAATGTCAAATGTCAAACTCCAAGGAACTTGCTGGTTGCAAAGAACTTCTAAAGCTCTGTAAAATTGACCATTGGGTTATTAGTCATCTCCCTGACCAATGCCTTTCTCACCCATTTATTCAGTTTTGTCAGCTGGAAACATTTTAAGTCCTCATGGTTCAAAATTCTGATAGTTATTCTCTACCTCTATCTCTGTTTTCGTTATTGACAAAAATATGGAAAACAACAAACTACTACTGTTGTATTAGATCTTTTTTATTAACTTCATCTCTTGTGAACATCACAAGTTTTGGCTTGTATTTGCTGTGTATGTCCTGCTAACCTCATTTACCTGAGCTACATATTATTTTGACTATATCGAAAAATAAGATAAACTATTTTACAATTTTTTTACAAATTTTTTTCTTACATGATACTTTAGTGACATGATTACCAAAACCTTTTCTTAAAATCCACAAATACAACATATTTTATTTATTGAAAACAAAAGCCCATATGTACATAGAGAAAATGTAACTGTACTAGTACAAATCATGCTTAAATCACAGTCGAGAGAGTAGTTGGGGGTGGTTGGGGGTGTCTATGTTAGCTGCAGGGTGAAATCATATGCATCACAAAAGAGGACTGATGCCCCTCTAACCGTTAGACAGAAGGTGGGGGTATGTCCTCAGAATCTAAAAAAGTCAGTCATCCCAGTGTTAATCTCATGGTATCCTTGGCGCCAAAACAACTTTTAAGTGTTGGTAACATAACAAAGTGATAAATTATTTACTGCCTCAATTTTTGGAATGTGTTGCAGGCCTGAAATGCAGGAATGGATGGACATTAGGAAATTAAATGAAGTTGACCAGACAAAATTTATATATAAACAGAAATAAGTTATGTAAAAACAGTTTCTCAATCAGTAAATGTGTTTCTGTGTGTAGGTGTGAGTGTTTGAGATTAAACCACACACACACACACACACACACACACACACACACACACACACGTTTGTCTTCCTATCCTTACACATACACCTAACCTTAACATCAGTAACCTAATGGAGATATTTAAACTCTGGTATTTCAAAAGAAAGTTTTAGTTTCTGTTAAAAAAAAAAACTGTTTTCCCTGTGGGGACCAGCAAATTGTCCCCACAAAGTAAAAACCGTCAGATCTTCCTATCCTTGTGGAGACGTTTGGTCCACATAATGATATATAAACATGGTCACACAGATAAAAGTTAGAAAAAGCAGAAAGAGGTTCATCTCCTTAAGGTAAACCTATTTAATATTAAAATTCATTCATACAGTTTTATATGAGATTTGTGAAATGACACATTAATCTTGCACGCTTTCAAAAATATGAGGGATGGTTTCCAGGTCATTGAAGACGTTAAGTGTAATTTGCAACCCACTTCAGGAGGAAGAATGAAATTGATCCTTAACCATTGCAACTGCTTTTTTTCTTTTTTTCACATCTTTACACACTGAGGCAATTTGTAAGCTGCTTAACTGTGATAAATATAAACAAATAGGCAGCATAAACCCACAGATAAAGCTACTGGATCAAGATGGTCTAATCAGTTAAAATACAAATAGGTTCTCATTGTTTTTGGTCTTCCAGCAGCTCTGACATTCAGAGTGAAGGATCATTTCTTGTCTCAATTAGCATGTCATACAGTAGACTCCAGTCTGGCTTTGTTTTCTCATTGACTTTCATCCTCTTAATCAGCACTTATGAAGGTGAGATGTGTGCTGAAGTGGGAATCAAATAATTGAGTTTTAAATTCTCTGCCATGAGAATGTGTAAGAATTATGAGTTTCTCATGAGTGCCATTTGGGAAAAATAGATCGCAACTAGATTATTGACTAGAATATTGAAGTTTGAGGGTTCAAGTTCTAGCTCAAAGTGTAAGAGGGCTACAGTACAGAAATGTGTCAAAAGTGAGTGGCAAAAGTATGTGAACCTCTAGGATTAGCAGTTACTTTGAAGGTGAAATTAGAGTCAGGTGTTTTCACTCAATGGTATGACAGTCAGGTGTGAGTGGGCACCGTTTTAATTAAAGAACAAGGATCTATCAAAGTCTGCTCTTCACAACAGATGTTTGTGGAAGTGTACCATGGCACAAACAAAGGAGATTTCTGAGGACCTCAGAAAAAGAGTTGTTGATGCTCATCAGGCTGGAAAAGGTTACAAAACCATCTCTAAACAGTTTGGACTCCACCAATCCATAGTCAGACAGATTGTGTACAAATAGAGGAAATTCAAGACCATTGTTACCTTCCCCAGGAGTGGTCGACCAACAAAGATCACTCCAAGAGCAAAGCGTGTAATAGTTGGCGAGGTCACAAAGGACCCCAGGGTAACTTAATGTTCATGAGTCCACCATCAGAAGAACACTGAACAACAATGGTGTGCATGGCAGGATTGAAAGGAGAAAGCCACTGCTCTCCAAAAAGAACATTGCTGCTTGTCTACAGTTTGCTAAATATCACATGGACAAGCCTGAAGGCTATTGGAAGAATGTTTTGTGGACGGATGAGACCACAGTAGAACTTTTTTGGTTTAAGAGAAAAGCGTTATGTTTGGAGAAAGGAAAACACTGCATTTCAGCATAAGAACCTTATCCCATCTGTGAAACATGGTGGTGGTAATATCATGGTTTGGGCCTGTTTTTCTTAATCTTGGCCAGGATGGCTTGCCATCATTGATGAAACAATGAATCCTGAATTATATCATAGAATTCTAAAGGAAAATGTCAGGACATCTGTCCATGAACTGAATCTCAAGAGAAGGTGTGTCATGCAGCAAGAGAACGACCCTAAGCACACAAGTCGTTCTACCAAAGAATGGTTAAAGAAGAATAAAGTTAATGTTTTGGAATGGCCAAGTCAAAGTCCTGACCTTAATCCAATTGAAAATGTTGTGGAAGGACCTGAAGCAAGCAGTTAATGTGAAGAAACCCACCAACATTCCAGAGTTGAAGCTGTTCTGTACGGAGGAATGGGCTAAAATTCCTCCAAGCCAGTATACAGGACTGATCAACAGTTACAGAAAATGTTTATTTGCAGTTATTGCTGCACAGAGGGGTCACACCAGATACTGAAAGCAAAGGTTCACATACTTTTGCCACTCATGTAATATAGGATAATTTTCTTAAATAAATAATTGACCAAGTATAATATTTTTGTGTCATTTGTTTAACTGGGTTATGTTTATCTACTTTGAGGACTTGTGTGAAATTCTGATGATGTTTTAGGTCATATTTATGCAGAAATATAGAAAATTCTAAAGGGTTCACAAACTTTAAAGCATGACTGTACCTACTGACAGGCACACCTACTTATTTTACAGGTAATGACAGGCACACAGGTTATGCTTCGTTCACTGGGACTAAGGCCACAGTTTCTTTAGTGGTACTGTCAGGTAAATATGCCATACTTACTTTTTACTGGTACTGACAAGTGCATAGACCACATATCCTTTGTTGGTATTGACATGAAAGTTTCCTTTACTGGTAATGACAGGCATGTAGGCCACACCTACTATACTGAGACTGACAGGCCATGCCTAATTCACAGAGGAAGACAAACCTAGAGGCCACATTTTTGTCACTGTGCCAATTTAGATTAACTTTATACTGCCGGAAAGGTACTGCATAATACAGATGAAGAGAGACGAAGCAAAAAGAACACTATAGAGATTATGGCAACCAGAAGCCACTTGACTCCATTTATGATCTCACTCTGCCTCTAACTCTTCCCTTTGTTGAGCTTTCCTTCTTTAGTCTTCTTATTCTGACCACTGCTGCCCTCACTGTCCTCTGCTGAATGATAAAAGACCAAATAAGTAGAAGGGAGGAATAAAGCGATTTCCTTCTAGCTCTGCTGTTTCCTCTGAATTACCATTTGACCCTTTCAGTAGGGGAGGCCTATAAGACCCACTGCCTGCAGCACACTCTGAGGAACAGTGGAGGAGAAGCTGGGTGCTGTACTTTCTTTACATCATAACATTAGACTGGAACAGACAGATAGAACAGTCTTAGTTTATTGGTAAGGTCTAAATGACAACAGGTTGCATAGGAAACATTTTCACAGGTGCCTGCATACTTAAAATTGCAAGTATTAATGAACCATCTGTCGATGGCTGCAAATATCTGTTCTATAAAGCAGTACAGACATTCTATCATGGATTATTGAGAACACAGCAACATTGCTGGTAACCAGAGATGGGTAGCAAGAGACTACAGTTACTTTTTTATTTTATACTATTTTTACTTCCTAGAGTAAGTACGTCTTACTTTCTATTTTAGTGAATTCATAAATATCTTTAGATTTTATATTTATATTAATTGTATTACTTTTTTGTATTGTTGGTTGGGTTTACAGGTTTATCATACCTGAATTGTAAACATCTATATATGACCCGAATTCATGCCTGAAAATCATTTCTTTTCGGCTGTGGGTAGTGTGCAAGCAGAGTGCACAGGCATAGGCTCAGCATCTTCATGTCAAAGATTACAGACTATGATCTGACAATGTTTATATTGTAAGATGTGTAAATGAACAGTTTTCAAGGTTTAAATAGTTTTAGATATGTAAAACTTTTGTGCTGTTGTGCTACAATATAATAAATGTTCACTTTGATTTGTAAACATATCTTAGGAATCAAATGTAGTTTATATGATTTTGTACAAAATAGTGTACTCTTTCCTGTACTGTTATTTATTTTCCCTAATGTAATATCTGTACTGTGGTATGTGTGCATGATATAATGTCTCTTAAGTCAGATCTTGTTGCCTCAAAGAGAAAGTAAAACAGATTTTGTTGTGCTTTAACATACACTGACAATACATTTAATTACATTTTTTGTACCATAGTTTCATTTCAGTATTGTTATACTTCTTGTGATCAGTAAGAGATCATTGGTGTAATAACACAGCCTGCAGTGCTTTTTACCTATCACATCACAGTTCCTGTGACCAGGGTTCAATTCCTGTAGGGCTGGCATGTTTACACTGTATAGAGGTGGTTCCTGCCTTGCACCGTATGCTGCTGGTTAGGTCTTGCCACGAGCAAACCTGAATTCATTTAAGTGGTACGGAAATTGAATGGGTGAGTGCCTACTCTGATTTTTATAATTGGTTCAGGTTCTACTGTGTCCATGCGACTGTTCCATTTGACCAATATGGCACAAAAATAGATGTTTTATTCTGACGTTGATTTTCTCTGGTCAGCTGCTACAAGAAACGTAAGCCATCCAACAAGAATGACAAACTCACACTACAAGTAAGAAAGAAACTAACGGAAATATAGACAAGTTGATTTTGGTGATGCTGCGTGCCGCGGCCAGGACCTGGGATTTTCGGCGAGGGCGATTTGAACTACATTGCCCACAATTCTTTGCCGACGCAAGATGGCCGCGGCTGCACCTGGACCTTGTTTACTGATTACGGGCCAACAGCATACAGCTGGGAGGAGCTCTTCATAAGCGCCGCTCTTCTCTGTGCTGACATTGTAATATTGTCTCGTTTTGCCGAGCGTTTGGTTTATGTCCGTGTCCCACTTTTCCCTATTTCGATTACCCCCGTTGCAGCTCTGTCTGTCAGATTACCTCTCACTGGACTACCTGGACTTTCGCCTTGTGTTCCGCTGCATCCGCAATTATATGTTTGACATTGCGGCGCCACCGGCTTGCGTTTAGTTCAGGCCAGCCTGTCTGTTATTGCTTCCTGTTAGCTTACGTGGCTACTGGATAACTTCGCATCTGCTTGTTAGCTTACTGCCAACACCCTTAGGTTCTCGTTAGCTCCCTATGCCTAGCTCTCCGTTGTTTCGGTTAGCTGTTTTTCCCTTTTTTGTTGTTATTTACTAGCTGTGTATTTCTTCTGCATTTTGGGGTTTGCTTGGTTAATAAATGTTTGTGTTGAGCTGGAATCTGCACCTTCGTCTGCCTCCCTTCTCTTCCTACCCGCCATACGTAACAGAATATTACCGCCATATAATGCAGACAGCGGATTCCAGCCCCTCGCCATGCGTTCCGGACCGGTTTGGTGGGGCCCTGAATCGGTGCCGGGAATTTATCACCCAATGCAGGGCTTTGGTTTAAATAACTTTAACTTCCCTCCTGCCCGGACTCCACACGGTTCACCTTTGTGGCTCTCCACCTCACTGATAAGGCTCTGCTGTAGGCAGTGGACAACTGGCCATTATCAAGTTCTGGGAGCTTTGAGCAGTTCCTGTGGGAACTTGAGGATGACTTCGGCCCTTGCCATCAGGCCAGCACTGGGCTGGCCACAGAACCTTGGCTCGCTGACCGTTATGGTCAGCTATGTTTCGTCTGGCATCTCCTTGACCTCTTGCGGGCTGTTCGAGGATTCCCGCCACCCCTTGGACCAAGGTTGTCTAGAGGGCGTCTCTTTGGGGTCCCACTCAGAACCCAGCCACCTTTAGGTCTACACCTGAACCATTACCACCCAGTAGCCCTGTACTCAAGCAAGATAGCCCTGTATTTGAGCACACCACGCCTCTTAGCTCCCTAGATGAGCCGTTAGCGCCCCGTAGCTAGTACCTGAGCATGCTAGCTTCGCATCTGAGCATGCTGTGCCTGTTAGCTCTGTAGATGAGCCATTAGCACCCTGTAGCACTGTACCTGAGTACACCACGCATGTTTGCTCCATAGATGAGCCGTTAGTGCCCTGTAGGTCAGTACCTGAGCTGTTGGCACCTTTTAGCTTTGTACCTGAACAGCTAGCACCACCCAGCTCTGTACCTGTGCCCACCGTGCCCTTTTGCTCTGTACCTGAGCACCTAGTGCCACCCAGCTTCATACCCGAGCCTGCCGACCCCTTTAGCTCCATACTTGAGCAGCTAGTGCCTCCCAGCTCCTGGGCAAGTTAGCTCCATACCTGAGCCTTTTTCACACCAGTGGTTAGCACTGACCCCTACAGCTACAGCTGATCTCCACACCATGGTCTTTTGTACTGGTACCATGGTCGCTACTGCCGACCCCCAGTCCACAGTCTTTAGTGTCGACTGTTCGAAGTGCCGTTCATTTCCATACCTGAGCACGCCTTGTCTCGTTGTTCCGTATCTGAAGTAGACGTGCCACCTAGATCTGTATCAGGGTATGCCACATCGCTTAGCTCCATATCTAAACCACTAGCATCACCTACTCCTGTGCCTTGGACATTTGCAACGACCCTGGCACCATGGACATTTGCCCCCAGGATCAGCGCCCATGCCAGCCCCACGGACATCAGCACCCTTGCCAGTGCCAAGGATGTCAGTGCCCGTGCCAGCCCCAAGGACGTAAGTGCCACTGCCTCTTCCCATGGATGTCCAGAGTGTCTCTTCCTCCCTAGGCGACCTGTTCAGTGGTGTTCCGTCGACAAACTCTCCAGGAGATCTTCCATTCCCAGGCCCCGCCCCAGGAGTCGTCATCCCCCAGCCCTCCAGGAGGATGCCTTGATGTCCCTTTGCTCTGGGAGGACATCCAGAGTGCTCCTCCATTCTCTGAGGGCATCCAGAGCGTCCCCCTGCTCCCTGAGGATGTCCAGAGCACCACTTCGCTCCCTGAGGACGTCCAGAGCATCACCTCACTCCTTGAGGATGTCCAGAGTATCACTTTGCTCCCTGACTACATCTCTCTGCTCCTCAAAGATGTCCAGAGCATCACCCCGCCCCTGAGATCATCTGGAGCATCTTGCTGCAGCCACTACCGACCACCCACCTGTATCAGCTAGTACAACGACCAGAATCTCAGGGCTTCACCTGGAATGGAAACCTCCAGACACCGCTGGTTGCCCCCAGGTGGTGGGGGCCTTTCTGGGGAGTCTGAGGATGGACTCCTTGGGTGGGGGGTTGGGTACTATTGCGTGCCGCAGCCAGGACCTGGGATTTTCAACGTGGGAGATTTGAAGTACATCTCCCACAATACTTTGCGGAAGCAAGATGACCGTGGCCGCACCTGGGCCTTGTTTATTGATTATGGGCCAACTGTGTACAGCCGGGAGGAGCTCTTCATAAGTGCTGCTCTTCCCTGTGCTGACACGGTAGTATTGTCTTGCTTTGCCGAGCATTTGGTTTATGTTCTCATCTCGCTTTTTCCTATTTGGATTACCCCCGTTGTGGCTCTGTCCGCCGGATTACCTCTCACTGGACTACCGGGACTTTCGCCTAGCGGGTTCGCCGACTCGGGTATACGCATGACTGTGTGCGCTATTATGTGTTTGACATTGCAGCGCCGCCTGCTTGTGTTTAGTTTAGACCAGCTTTTCTGTTATTGCTTCCCTTTAGCTTCCACGGCTAGTGGCTAACCCCGTAGCTCCTCATTAGCTTACTGCTAATGCCCTTAGCTTCTTCTTAGCTCCCTATGCCTTATTGCTACCCTCTTCTCTCGCATTTACCTCCGTGGTTTTCACACTAGGTCCCAGTTGTTTCGGTTAGCTGTTTTTCCCTTAGTTGTTGTTATTTACTAGCTGTGTATTTATCCTGTGTTTCAGGGTTTGCTTGGTTAATAAAAATTTGTGTTGAGCTGGAATCTGCACCTTTATTTGCCTCCGTTCCCTGCTTTAACTCTAGCTAAATCAATCGATCCCAGGCATTTGTTCTCTCCATCATTAGCATTGTGTTATTGATGCGTTCCTTGCCAGTGTCTTACAGTGGTGTTTGAAAGTTTGTGAACCCTTTAAAATCTTCTATATGTTTGCATATACATAAAACATCAGAATTTATATTGTAAAAATATTTTATTTGGTCATTTGTATTGAACAAAATATACATTATTACATATCTATGAGTGGCAAAGTATGTGAACCTTTGCTCATCTGGAAAGACCGCTTTGCGTAGCAGTAACTGAAACTAAATGTTTCTCGTAACTGCTGATCAATCCTGCACACTGGCTTGGAGAAATTTTAGCCCATTCCACTTTAAAGAACACCTTCAGCTCTGGGAGGTTGGTGGGTTTTTCCATTAAACCGCTTGCCTGAGGTCCTTCCAAAACATTTCTATTGGAAGTGACACTTTACAATAAGGGTACATAAAATAGCATTAATTCATGAAGTATTTCATGAGTGAGTAATAATTAATTCATAGACATAATACATCATAAGTCATCATGAAGTGAGCATGTGACATGCATGTCTTCATGCAGGAGCAATATATGAATTCATGTGGTAATTAAGGTAGTACATGAATGTTAAGCATCGCTGAAGCAATACTTCTTCATGAGTTCATGATTTCAGGGACCCTTAAATTAAAGTGTTACTCTATTGGACGTTTTTCTTCATCAGTAGATGTGGTAGTACAAGTTGTGTGCTTAGGGTTGTTGTCTTGCTTCATGTCCCACATTCTCTTGAGATTCAATTCATGGACAGATATCTTGACATTTTTTCCTTTAGAACTGGCTGGGATATTTCAGAATTCATTGTTCCATCTATGATGGCAATCCATTATGGCCCAGATGCACCATCACTGGAATAAAGCTTAATACTATTGCCACCATGTTTCTCCTAGTCTGTCTGACTGTGGACTGGTGGAGTCCAAACTTTTTTGATATGGTTTTGTAACATTTCCCAGTTCAACCACTTAAAGGTTGAAACCTCCTTTGTTTGTTCCATGATACACTTCCACAAACACATGTCATGAAGATCAGACTTTGATAGATCCCTATTCTTTAAATACAATAGGGTTCCCACTAACACCTAATTGTCATCCCATTGATTGAAAACATCTGACTCTAATTTCACCTTCTACAACCCCAAATCAGAAAGCCTTGGGACTTTATGGAAATGTTTGGGGGGAAAAAAGACTCAGCCTTTCCTGGATGCTGCTTTTGTACCAAATCATGATCACAATGAACTGTTGACAACACCTGTTTGAAATCGCATCTTTTTTTTTCTCTAATCACTAGCCATGAATTGCCCAATCCCACCTTTTTTGGAATGTGTTGCAGCAAAAAAAAATTGACTTAATTAACAAATGAAATGAAATTGACCAGACAAAACATGAAATATCTTGGGTTCATACTGTCTTTTTTTTTTGCATTTTAAATATCCCAACTTTTTTTTTTTTCATTTGAGGCTGTATATATTTTATGTACAGAAAAAAAACTGCTGGCATGTTTGTATTGCTAACTTTGAATTCAACTAAATTCAAGTGATTCATCACTCCTATCTTGCATGCTTATGAGCCTACACCTTTTGCAATTTGCCCTCCCCACTCCTTGTTCCTCTGTGTACCCTCTTTCTCTTTTCCTTGCTCTCTCAAACTCTTTCTTCCACAACACTAAATCTTTTCGTTGTGACTGTAATGGTCTGTGAATGAAAGGGAGGTCATGATGTGAGGCTGCTGAGATCTGTAAGAGCCTGATCAATACGCCAATTGGATTTGCCTGCACACATTAAGCAACGCATCTAATCCCCTACTCTGGCTCTTGCCGCAGCATACTATCATTTAATTACACTCAGTATGTTACAACTGCCCCAACTCACGCCAGTCTTTTTAATCAGGGACCAAAGCTAGCACTGCCCTGGCCTCTGCCTAATGGAAAAACATTGCACATTGCTAGAAAACAAATTGAGAGACTACTAATAATAATTATATCAGGAGCAAAGCTATTAGATTAAATTGTGCTAATCAAGTTAATTTAGTTTCTATTAGCAAATTGTTGCTAGACCATGGGTAATATAAAGTAACAACAAAGCCTAGAAGCCAGATACAACAACGATGCATTTGTATTGTTTATGCTAAAACTGTCATGCTAAAGTAATTTTGTCATTAATCATTAGAGAAAAACACTTAAACAAAAATCCTTGTGTTTTACTTAAGTCACATCACACTGGGACATTAAAGAGCATATTTGCCAGGATAGCACAGTGAGATTACACTCATTTCAAATCTAAGATAAATGACAAAATGAAACTGAGAAATGATTCCTGAAAGGAGAGTTAGGGAGAGGAAGGCAGTAAAAGCCACAGAGAGGGTGGTACAGTTGCTGAGAGATAAACATTTATTTTCAATTTGTAATTAAAATAAAAACAGGCTATTGATTGTCTCTACAGTGTGACCTGGGCTACTGGCAGTGGCATCTGTCTTGTTTGAGTAGACGAAGATGCAGCCGGTGTATCTACAGTATATCAGCTCCATTAAACTAATTAAAACCATAGCTATTGAAGAACATAGCTGTCTTAAATGTTGGAAGTGTGAAAAGGCTCACTTACACCTAAACAGACAATCCCTGACTGACTGGATACATTGCATAATTGACTGATTAATCTAGCTGTGAATTCTTTATTGAGAGCACCATGTTTTTCTATAAAAATTCCATCAAGTCAGTCCCTGGAGATCTGCAGTAGCTTTCAAGTTAATTGAATAAAACTGTAGCTGAAAAATATAACCCCAAGAAAAAGTTGGGACGATATGGAAAATGCAAAATAAATAAATAACTAATAATACATTTATATTTTATGTACCTTTAGCATACACCCTTATCCAGAGCGACTTACAATTGATACAGTCTGTCAATCCAAGCAATTGTAGGTTAAGGAACTTGCTCAGGGACCCAACAGTGGCAGCTTGGCAGATGTGGGATTTGAACTCTAGACCTTCTGGTCAATAGTCCAGTACCTTAACCACTAGGCTAATATAGTCCCACATAATAATAATAATAATAATAATAATAATAATAATAATATTATTATTATTATTATTATTATTATTATTATTATTATTATTATTATACTATTGTTCTTCATATTATTATTATTAGTGTGTTGCGCAAGCATTACACTATTGTTCTGCGTATTATTATTATTATTTTTTATTATTGTTATTCCACCTGATTTTCGGTTCGTATCTCCTCCTACAGTTTTCGAGATATCAACACGATATCCAAACGTCCGACACGAACACCAAAACACCAAAACGTCCGGCATGTTCCGGAGAAGTGTGCTTGTCGATAGCTAAGACAAATGTTGTTGCATTCGCACGCTACACTCGCATTTGTGCGAAAAAAAGTCCCATTCACTTGCATGGGATTTTTTAAAAAACTGCCCTAACTCGGTCAATTTTGGAGCTACAAACACCAAACTCGGCATGGTTGGACCTGGGCTCACCAAGACCCCTCAGGTCAATTTTCGCACAGATTGCACTCTTTCAACACTTTGTATCACTCTTTAAAAATCACCCCATTCATTCTCTATGCCACTAGCTAGAGTGCACACTCGAACCTTGAGTGAAAATCCATTAATGCAGTTTTTCACGGAACAAACGTGTCTAAAACCCTGATACCTTCACCTAGAAACTCCATTTAAAATGCAAATGGTAGAGATACTTCCCCGTCATAAATCATCCAACTATTTCTTCCGTAAAGAAATTATTTTTCGAGTTATGACGATTTGTTCGAGACCAGGGACTGAAACTTCCCTCGCCTTTTTTCAAAGTTTCATTTGTGTTTAACCTGTCATAACTTTGAGGCTTTTTCGTCAATCCACATCATCTTATACCATAGTGATCAGCAAGGGGTCCTCTCTCAAAGAAACTTTTCAGATAATTGATTGGTTACATATTTTTCGAGTTATGACCATTTCTTTGAGAGTTCCAAAACCGCTTGAAACACAGACTTTCAGTCAGTCTTTTCGCGAAATAAACGTGTGTAAAATCATTATACTTTCACCTAGAAATTCCATTTGAATTTCAAAGGGTGAAGATACTTCCCCTTCATTACACATCCAAATATCTCGTCGTTCAACAAATTAGTTCTCCAGTTATGACCGTTTGTTTGAGAGCTCTCACATGAAAGAAGGCAGAGCACAGACTGGGCTCCGTTCTGTTCGATTCACACACACACGCAGGCCACGCCCACACACGGAGAGCAGATCGCGATGAAAGAAGGATTCTTTGAACTTAGATTTGCATCAACATGTTTAATATGAAGGCTTTATCATTACTGTAAAATATCGTAAATAATTAAACAGTCCAAACCTTTAAGTCGGGTTAAACACGAACTTCACTTGTAATCCAGCACAGAGTAAAACATGCAAACTCACGCACAGCCGGAAACGGTCAATCCACTACTGTTCACTACACACTAGCTCCCTCCTACACTCTTAAAGGGCCAGATAGCTCTAATGTAAATCGCATTACATGACAATTACTACATGGCTTTACTAAATCGGCATGAAAGAATAATATATAGAGATTAATATTTAATGCAGTAAAGATGACACTACAGCCGTTTCTCAATACCAAGTACGCCAACTTCGGACTTGCATACTTCCTAAGTCTGGAGTAAAAAGTTACATTGCTTGCATAGTAACACTGAGGGCACAGAGATACCTGGCAGGACAGTTTTCACCCTACAGTCATGAAATTTGGAAGGCTTGGTCCCAGGTGCAATCTAAGGTGACATGTGATGCCCATGGGACCCCTGTGGACCCCGGCTGGGTACTGGGGCACCTTGCAGGCCAATAACAGCAACTCAGTCAGTTTTCAACCTATTGCCAAAAAATTCAGCAGCCTTGTCTGGAGTGACATGTGACACCCATAACGCCCCAGAGAAGCCCGGCTGGGCACTGGGGCCCCTGGTATTGCATTGACCGTAACTCAATTAGTTTTCGACCTACGACTACAAAATTTGGCAGCCTTGGTTCCGGGTCAAATCTGAGGTGACATGTGATGCTCATGGGGCCCCTGTGGACCCCGGCTGGGCATTCGGGCCCCTAGTAGGCCAAAGACCGTAACTCAGTCAGTTTTCGACCTACGGCCACAAAATTTGGCAGGCTTGGTCCCAGGTGAAATCTGAGGTGACATGTGATGCCCATGGGACCCCTGTGGACCCCGGTAGGGCACTGGGGTCCCTGGTGCGCCAATGACCGTAAGTCAGTCAGTTATTGATTTATGACCACGAAATCTGGCAGGCTTGGTCCCAGGTGAAATCTGAGGTGACATGTGATGCCCATGGGGCCTCTGTGGACCCCAGCAGGGCACTGGGGCCCCTGGTGGGCCAATGACCGTAACTCAGTAAGATTTCGACTTACAGCCACAAAATTCGGCAGGCTTGGTCCCGGGTGCAATCTGACGGGTGCAATGGGGCCTATGAGGACCATGGCTGGGCACTGGGGCTCCTAACGGGGCCAAGGACCGTAACTCACTCAGTTTTCGACCTACGGCCACGAAATTTGGCAGGCTTGGTCCCGGGTGCAACCTGAGATGACATGTGATGCCCATGGGGCCCATTTGGACCCTGGCAGGGCACTGGGGTCCCTGGCGAGCCAATGACTGTAACTCAGTCAGTTATTGATTTATGACCACGAAATTTGGCAGGCTTGGTCCTGGGTTCTGTCTGAGGTGACATGTGATGCCCATGGGGCCCCTGTGGACCCCAGCAGGGCACTGGGGCCCCTGGCGGGCCAATGACCATAACTCAGTAAGTTTTCGACTTACGGCCACAAAATTCGGCAGGCTTGGTCCCGGGTGCAATCTGACATGACTTGTGATGCCCATGGGTTTTATGAGAACCATGGCTGGGCACTGGGGCCCCTAGTGGGGCCAATGACAGTAACTCAGTCAGTTATTGACCTTTAGCCACGAAATTTGGCAGGCTTGGTCTCAGGTGCAATCTGGGGTAACATGTCATACTCTGAGGTGACTACAATGACTACAGTCGGCTTTCGACATACATACTCGGTCCCTGATGCACATCGCCAGGGGCATGCACCTCCGCAACACACTCACAGTTTATTATTATTTCACCTGTTTTACGGTTCGCATCTCCTCCTACAGTTTTCGAGATATCGACACGGGACAAACACCAAAACATCAGGCATGTTCCGGAGAAGTGTGCTTGTTGATAGGTAAGAGAAATGTTGTTGAAACTTCCCTCATTCACAGCCATGTTAAATTTGGAAAATGCGAGGCGCAGTTTTTCAAAGTTTCATTGGTGTTTAACCTGTCATAACTTTGAGGCTTTTTAGTCAATCCACACCATCTTACATCGTAGTGATCAGCAAGGGGTCCTCTCTCAAAGAAACCTTTCAGATAATTGATTGATTACATATTTTTCGAGTTATGACCATTTCTTTGAGAGTTCCAAAACCGCTTGAAACACAGACTTTCAGTCAGTCTTTTCGCGGAACAAACGTGTGTAAAATCATTATACTTTCACCTAGAAATTCCATTTGAATTTCAAAGGTTGAAGATACTTCCCCTTCATGAAACATCCAAATATCTCGTCGTTCAACAAATTAGTTCTCCAGTTATGAGCACTTGTTTGAGAGCTCCGAAATGAAAGAAGGCAGAGCACAGACGGGGCTCCGTTCTGTTCGATTCAAACACACACGCAGGCCACACCCACACACGGAGAGCAGATCGAACTGAAAGACGGATTCTTCGAACTTAGATTTGCAACAACATGTTTAATATGAAGGCTTGATCATTACTGTCAAATATTGTAATTAATTAAACAGTCCAAACCTTTAAGTCGGGTTAAACATCACTTGTAATCCACACGAGCACAGAGTAAAACATGGCCGGCACAGCCGGAAACGGTCAATTCATTACTGTTCACTACAGACTAGCTCCCTCCTACACTCTTAAAGGGCCAGACAGCTCTTAGGTAAATCGCATTACATGAGAATTACTACATGGCTTTACTAAATCGACATGAAAGAATAATATATAGAGATTAATATTTCATGCAGTAAAAATTACAATACGGCCATTGCTCAATACCAAGTACACCAATTTGGACTTGCATACTTCCTAAGTATGAAGTAGGAACTTACATTGTTGGCATACTACCACAGAGGGCAAAGAGGTACCCCTAGCGGGCCAATGACCGTAACTCAGTCAGTTTTTGACCTATGGCCACAAAATTTGGCAGGCTTCGTCCCAGGTGAAATCTGAGGTGACATGTGATGCCCATGGGGCCCCGGTGGACCCGGCAGGGCACTTGGGCCCCTGGTGTGACAATGACCGTGAGTCAGTCTGTTATTGTTTTATGACCACAAAATTCGACACGCTTGGTCCCGGGTGCTATCTGAGGTGACATGTGATGCCCAAGGGGCCCCTGTGGACCCCAGCAGGGCACTGGGGCTCCTGGCGGGCCAATGACTGTAACTCAGTCAGATTTCCACCTACGGCCACAAAATTTGGCAGGCTTCATCCCAGGTGAAATCTGAGGTGACATGTGATGCCCATGGGGCCCTGTCGACCCCGGCAGGGCACTGGGGCCCCTGGCGGGCCAATGACCGTGAGTCAGTCTGTTATTGTTTTATCACCATGAAATTCGGCAGGCTTGGTCCTGCGTGCTATCTGAGGTGACATATTATCCCCATGGGGCCCCTGTAAACCCCAGCAGGGCACTGGGTCCCCTAGCGGCCCAATGACCATGACTCAGTCAGTTATTGATTTATGACCACGAAATTCGGCACACTTGGTCCTGCGTGCTATCTGAGGTAACATGTGGGGCCCTTGTAGACCCCAGCAGGGCACTGGGGCCCTTGGCGGGCCAATGACCGTAACTCAGTCAGTTTTCTACCTACGACCACGAAATTTGGCAGGCTTCGTCCCGGGTTCAATCTGAGGTAACATGTCATACCCTGAGGTGACTACAATGACTACAATGGTCAAATGGCTTTCGACCTACATACGCGGTCCCTGATGCACGTTGACGGGGGCACGCACCGTCGCAACACACTTGCAGTTTCTGCAGGAACTGCACTTTTTATTATTAGTGTGTTGCGCAAGCAACACACTATTGTTCTTCGATTTTTAGTTTTCCACCTGATTTTTCGGTACGTATCTCCTCCTACAGTTTTCGAGATATCGACTTGGGACGAACACCAAAATGTCCGGCATGTTCCGGAGAACTGTGCTTGTTCATAGCTAAGAGAAATGTTGTTGCATTCGCACGCTACTCTCGTATTTGTGCGAAAAAAAGTCCCATTCACTTGCATGGGATTTTTTTTTCAACTGCCATACCTCGGTCAATTTTGGAGCTACAAACACCAAACTCGGCATGGACGAACCTGGGCTGACCGAGACCCATCATCTCAAGTTTAGGACAGATAAACATAATGCATAGTAAATACATTAACAACTTTATGTCACATCTCCGAAATCGTCTGAGCAGTTTTTTATGTAAGCTGTATCTTGACTGATAAACTGACCGCTTAGTTGAATTTTAAAGAACTACATACTTGCCTAAAAAACTCTTAGAACTTCATTTCGTGACACAATAACAGTATGACTTTAGACATTCCACATCCACTTGGGAATCCTGTCATCCGCCATTACCGAGCTGGCAATGCATTGTGGGATATTTCGATTCAAGTCTGCTCTGATGCATCCTCAGTAATATGGCCGCATCGAGAACACATCCGGGGATTTGGAGCGTACTTCGTTAGATGCGAACTTACACATGCAACAGTATTTGGGCTGCGACTGATGACGTTTCACAAGTCCACGACAGCACAAGCACAGAGAAGGATGCATATTGACAAATGGGCCGTTTCTCAATACCAAGTATGTGAAGTACGGACTCGCGTACTTCCTAAGTCTGTACTAGAAAGTTCGACTTGCGAGTACATACTCCCGAGGACGGGAGAATGCAGTTCGGTTATTCTACAATTGGAACAGCAGCGTACTTGGCTATGGAGACAACATGGTTTGCTTTTTACACATAGATAAAATCCTAAAACATGTTTTATAAAGCCTGTCAGTGGAGAAAGAAGTGCTTAGATCTTTTACTTTCCATTAAACAGTTTAATCTACGTGTAACAACGGACCGATCTCATTTTAGCATAAAATAGAAACCTTCCCAAACATACGCCAGCACCAAATAAGTCTGATTTTAGAAGGGAATTTAATTATGAACTTCAATTAATATCAGACAGTTCATATTTGGAATACAGGCTGAACAAATAACACATATAATGCATAATAAATACGTTAATAGCTTCCCGTCACATCTCCGAAATCGCTTGAGCATTTTTTTTATTGAAGCTTTATCTTGATAAACTGACCGCACAGTTGAATTTTAAACAACTACATTCTCGCCTAAAAAACTCTTATAACTTCATTTTGTGACACAATAACAGTATTACTTTAGAAATTATACATCCAGTTGGGAGTTCTCTCATCCGGCATTACCGAGATGGCAATGCATTGTGGGACATTTCGCTGTTCAAGTCCGCACAAGTCTGCTTCGATGCATCCTCGGTAATATGGGCAGATCGAGAACACATCTGGGGATTTGGCGCGGACTTGGTTAGATGCGAACTTGGAAATGGAACAGTACTTGGGCTGCCACTGATGACGTTTCACAACTATACAAGAACACAAGCACAGAGAAGTATGCATATTGAGAAATGGGCAATGACTACAGCCATGACATTTGGCAGGCTTGGTCCCGGGTGCAATCTAAAGTGACATGTGATGCCCATGGGGCCCATGAGGACCTCGGCTGGACACTGGGGCCCCTGGCAGGCCAATGACTGTAACTCAGTCAGTTATTGACCTATGGCCACAACATTCAGCAGCCTTGGTCCCGGGTGCAATCTGAGGTGACATGTGACGGTCATAACGCCCCAGAAAACCCCGGCTGGGCACTGGGGCTCCTAGCGGGCCAGTGACTAAAACTCGGTCAGTTTTCGACCTACGGCCACAAAATTTGGCAGGCTTGGTCGTGGGTGCAATCTCACGTGACTTGTCATGCCCATGGGGCCTATGAGGACCATTGCTGGGAACTGGTGCTCCTAACAGGTCCAATGACTGTAACTCAGTCAGTTTTCGACCTACAGCCACGAAATTTGGCAGGCTTGGTCCCGGGTTCAATCTGAGGTAACATGTCATACCCTGAGGTGACTACAATGGTCGAATGGCTTTTGACCTACATACCCTGATGCACGTCACCGGGGGCACGCACCATCGCAACACACTCACAGTTTCTGCAGGAACTGCACTTTCTTGTTATTATTAGTGTGGTTGCCTATATAGACAACCACACTATTGAAATCCGACAAGGTCCACAGGAGCCAGTGCCCTACCGGGGTCCACACAGGCCCCATGGGCATGACATGTCATCTCAGATTTCACCCTGGAACAAGCCTGCAAAATTTTGTGGCCGTAGCTTAAAAACTGACTGAGTTACGGTCATTGGCCCACTAGGGGCCCCAATTCCCAGCCGGGGTCCAAAGGGGCCCCTTTGGCATCACATGTCACCTTAGATTGCACGCAGGACCAAGCCTGCTGAATTTTGTGGCCATAGGACGAAAACTGACTGAGTTACGGTCATTGGCCCGCCAGGGGCCCCTGTGCCCTGCTGGGGTCTACAGGGGTCCCATGGGCATCACATGTCAGTTCAGATTTCACCTGGGACCAAGTCTGCCCATTTTCGTGGCCATAGGTCGAAAACTGACTGAGTTATGGTCATTGGCCCGCCAGGGGCCCCAGTGCCCAGCCTTGGTTCTTTGGGCCTCATGGCCATCACATATCACCTCAGATTGCACCCGAGACCAAGACTGTCAAATTTCGTGGCCGTAGGTTGAAAACTGACTGAGTTACGGTCATTGGCCCGCCAGGGGCCCCAGTACCCAGCCAAGGTCATCATGGGCTCCATGGGCATCACATGTCACCTCAGAATGCACCCGGGACCAAGACTGCCAAATTTCGTGGCTGTAGGTCGAAAACTGACCTTGAAAAATGAGTTATGGTCATTGGCCCACAAGGGGCATCTGGGGCCTTATGGGTGTCACATGTCACCTCAGATTGCACCTGGGACCAAGCCTGCTGAATTTTGTGGCAATAGGTCGAAAACTGACCTTGAAAAATGAGTTATGGTCATTGGCCCACAAGGGGCCCCAGTGCCTAGCCGAGGTTTCCTGGGGCCTTATGGGCATCACATCTCACCTCAGATCACACCCGGGACCAAGACTGCCAAATTTCATGGCTATAAAGCGAAAACTGTCTTGCCAGGTAGGTCTGTACCCTCTGTGTTACTATGCAAACAATGGACCTAATAGGTGTCAGAAGAGCTGATCCAAGCCATTCTGTGTGAATGACAGCTGCTCTGTGTGTGGGCGTGGCCTGCATGTGCATGTGCATGTGTGAGAGACAGGGAGAGAGAAAATGACAGTTACATTTCAAATCCACACAGCCATATGTTTCATGTAAAATCTCTGTGTCAGATCTCTCAAACAAACGGTCATAACTCCAAAACTAGTTAACCGTTCGCTTATCTGAAAAGCCTGTTTGGGAGAGGACCCCTTGCTGATCGCTATGACAAAAAACTGTGTTGATTGATGAGAAAGTGTCAGAGTTATGACAAGTTAAAAACACATGAAAATTTAGAAAATGCCAAATCAGAGTTGAGGCAATTATAATGGGGGTCAATGGGAGGAAAATCAATACATAGTCCCGAACAAATCGTCATAACTCGAAAAATAATTTGTTGAACGACGAGATACTTTGATGTCTGATTAAGGGGAAGTATCTCTACCATTTGAAGTTTGAAGAAAAGGAGTTTCTAGATGAAACTATAATGATTTTAGACACATTTGTTCAGTGAAAAAGTGAATTAATAAAAATCCCTAAAATCTCAGTTTTTAAACAAATGATCATAATTCGAAAAATATTAAACCAATCAATTATCTGAAAAGTCCCCTTGCTGATCGCTACAATAAAAAGTGGTGTGATTTGACAAAAAATCCTCAAAGTTATGACAGGTTGAACACAAATGAAATTTTGGAAAAAGCCTCCTCGGAGTTTCGAAAATTAACATGGGTGTCAATGAGGGAAGTTTCAGTCCCTAGTCCTGAACAATTCATCATAACTCGAAAAATAATTTGTTTGGTGATGAGATACTTTGATGAATTATGAAGGGGAAGTATCTCTACCATTTGCAGTTTAAATGGAGTTTCTAGGTGAAAGCATCAGGATTGTAGAGAAGTTTGTTCAGTGAAAAAGTGAATTAATCGATTTTCCCTGAAATCCAGAGTGCACACTCTAGCTTCTGCCATATTCAATGAATGGAGTGATTTTTAAAGAGTGATAGAAAGTGATCAAAGAGTGTAATCTATCCAAAACTTGAGACGATGGGTCTCGGTGAGCCCAGGTCCGACCATGCCAAGTTTCGTGTTTGTAGCTCAAAAATTGACCAAGTTATGGCAGTTTTAACAAAAATCCCATTCAAGTGAATGGGACTTTTTTTTCGCACAAATGCGAGTGTAGCGTGCGAATGCAACAACATTTCCCTTAGTTATCGACAAGCACACTTCTTCCAAACATGCCGGACGTTTTGGTGTTTGTCCCGTGTTGATATCTCGAAAACTGTAGGAGGAGATACGTACCAAAAATCAGGTGAAATAATAAAAATAATAATAATAATAAAAACTAGAAAGTGCAGTTCCTGCAGAAACTGCGAGTGTGTTGCGGCGGTGCATGGCCCCGGCCTTGTGCATCAGGGACCGAGTATGTAGGTCAAAAGCTGACTGTAGTCATTGTAGTCACCTCAGGGTATGACATGTTACCTGAGATTGCACCCGAGACCAAGCCTGCCAAATTTCATGGCCATAGGTCAAAAACTGACTGAGTTGCGGTCATTGGCCAGCAAAAGGCCCCAGTACCCAGTCGGGGTCCACAGGGGTCCCATGGGCATCACATGTCACTTCAGATTTCACCCTGGACCAAGCCTGACTAATTTCGTGGTCATAAATCAATAACTGACTGAGTTACAGTCATTTTCCCACCAGGG
>JAJAGP010005668.1:0-30293 GCA_025084515.1 Ancistrus triradiatus | reverse complement strand
GGTGCAGGTCTACAATTTTCTTCCTGGTGTCCTTCGACAGCTCTTTGGTCTTGGCCATGGTTGAGTTTGGAGTCTGACTGTTTGAGGCTGTGGACAGGTGTCTTTTATACAGATAACGAGGTCAAACAGGTGCCATTAATGCAGGTAATGAGTGGAGGACAGAAGAGCTTCTTAAAGAAGAAGTTACAGGTCTGTGAGAGCCAGAAATCTTGCTTGTTTGTGGGTGACCAAATACTTATTTTCCACCATGATTGACAATTAAATTCTTTAAAAATCCTACAATGTGATTTCCTGGATTTTTTTTCCTTATTTTGTCTCTCATAGTTGAAGTGTACCTATGATGAAAATTACAGACCCCTCTCATCTTTCTAACTAGGAGAACTTGCACAATCAGTGGCTGACTAAATACTTTTTAGCCCCACTGTATCAGAGCATGCCAAGAAACATTACTGGAGTCTTGCATTTCTGTTTCCCATAGACAGCAATGGCACTCAAAATGGTTGTCTGCTGTTATAGTCCATCCATTTTAAGGAGCGACGCGTTGTATTCGGCTGTAGTTTGTTTGCTTCTGTCTCTAATAAAGTGGCCACTCAGAGTAGCATATGTCGTCATAAACAGGGCTGGGGATTTTGTCACAAAACTGAGTAGCTAGTCAACATTTAACTTGGCAAACCAGCAAAAACTGTTCTGCTAATTCAAACAATTGAAGCAGTAACAGATTTTAAACAAAGACTTGTAGAGATACATACAGTGAGTATGCTAGGATCACACATTGCACTGGGTGGTATAAAAGACTACATGGGTAACAACACACAGGTTAGAGGTTAGCAGGGTGCTAGAGCTTCCTTTCAGGTGCACATTTTCCCCAGTAAACGTATCCTTTCGCTGTAATATTGGAATAACTTGTATATATCATCAGTACAGTCATACATATAAAGTTTCCTTCAATTCCAGCAACTCTTTTTTTGGTGAGTTACTTTTTTGTCAATGAGTATATATTTATATACAAGTAACACACATATTACCAGCACCTAAGACCTGTCAGAGCATTTATGATCTGTCATAGTTACCCACTAGTTACAAACTGCACCTGACCTAGGTGAGTATGTGGTTAATTTCAAGTCCTAAATCGAGGTTCGACCAATTTCAAGGGAACACAGCCCATCCTATAAAATGCATTTAGGCTTGACTCGCACCAGATAGCTTTTTCTTATTTGTCTGTAAGTGTTTGTGCATGGGTTTGATGGGTCATTGCAGCTCCTGGCAGGACACAAAGGTTTGTTGGAGGGAGCAGGTGTTGTTGGCCACATTTCATCTGTAGCACTTTGATGGCGGCCTATTGTGTGAGCGATGAATTAGCATTGCGGTGAGGGAAGGAGAGAGTGGATTTCTGTCCTCCGGTGTCATACGCCAAGTTCAAACCTCATCCTCAGAAAGGATACTGATGACTTCTGGAGCAACATTTGTAAATAGGATTTCATATTTTATAAGGGTTGATAGATTGCCCACAGGCGTGTCCTGCTGATGAACCACATCATTGTGCAGAAATAACTTGCTTTTCACTGATAGTGGTTGATTTCTGTATTCAAATCTCTTATTGCATATTGATTTTGATCAGGTATTCCCACTGTTACTGATTACCAGACCATAATATTTGCCTTACACTGCTAAAACAGTTTACAGTCATGCATGAAAGTTTGTGAACCCTTTCTCTTGGCACATAAATATGACCTGAAACATTATCAGTTTCACACAAGTTCTAAAATTAGGTAAGGATAACAAATAAACAAACTAGGCAACGCTATTATACGTAGTCATTTATTTAATTTTATTTAATAATACATACAGTGGGGCAAAATAAGTATTTAGTCAGCCACTGATTGTGCAAGTTCTCCTACTTAGAAAGATGAGAGAGGTCTGTAATTTTCATCATAGGTACACTTCAACACAATGAGGGAAAAAAAATCCAGGAAATCACATTGTAGGATTTTTAAAGAATTTAATTGTAAATTATGGTGGAAAATAAGTATTTGGTCAATAAATTTGGTCGAGGTCGAACAGGTGCCATTAATACAGGTCATGAGTGGAGGACAGAAGAGCTTCTTAAAGAAGAAGTTGCAGGTCTGTGAGAGCCAGAAATCTTGCTTGTTTGTGGGTGACCAAATACTTATTTTCCACCATAATTGTTTTTCTAAGTAGGAGAACTTGCACAATCAGTGGCTGACTAAATACTTTTTTGCCCCACTGTATCTGTGAGTGCTTCAGTATATGTTGTGTGACCCCTGTTGTGCGTTTCTGGTAACTGTTGATCAGTCCTGCACATTGTATGGGACGACTCTTCATACAGAACAGCTTCAACTCTGGGATGTTGGTGGGTTTCTTCACATGAACTGCTTCCACAACATTGCTATCCTGTCGGATTAAGGTCAGGACGTTCACTCAGCCACTCCAAAACATTAACTTGAATCTTCTTTAACCATTCTTTTGATAGACGACTTGTCTGTTTGCTGCATGACCCACAGTCTCTTGATATTCAGTTCATGACGCTTTCCTTTTTAATTCAGAATTCATTATTCCAGCAATGATGTCAAGGCGTCTTGTCCCAGATGCAGCAAAACAGGGTCAAACCATGATACTACCACCACCATGTTCCACAGATGGGATAAGGTTCTTATCCTGGAATGCAGTGTGTTTCTGACCACAAAATGTTTTCCAAAATACTTCTGAATTGTCCATGTGCCACTTCATGTGTAACATTGTTGTTTTTGGAGAGCTGATCTGGGTTCCTTTGTGACCTTGTGGACCATTTTATATCTTGCTCTTGGAGTGATCTATGTTGGTCATCCAAATAACAAAATTCTTGAATTGCTTCACTTTGTATGCAGTGAACATAAATATCAGGTCATTTGGTCTAAATGACCACAGACACTTGCAGTGTAAATATATGTATGCTGTTTTTTTTTTGGTTTGTTTGGTTATGGTGGGGGAAATTTATGGTCCGGTGCTTTTAACAGAATTGACTGGGTGCAGGTGTAAGCATGACCTGGATTGGCCTGAAGGGTTCGCTGTTGCAATGCCAGGAAATGATCTCCCTCTCTGGCCTCCCCTCAGGAATAACCAGTAATGCACATGTGTGACATCTGGGCACAGGTGGGGCTTGAACTTGGGTCACAGCAGTGGTCCAATACGCAAGCCAACGATGTGGTGACCCGGGTTTATGCCCTGTACATGTTATATAATGCATAAATAGCCCAAAACTCTAGATTTCTTAGGTTAATGTGTTTATATGGCGCATGTAATAATAAAACAAAATTGCAAAAAGCTGCAATCTTTGAGACCGGGGAATTGGATAAATGTTTGTGAGTCAAATTAAAATGTAAATCTTGAATTCATAGTGACAATGTTAAACCATTAATAAGCTTGATAAGGAAAGTACATTGGGCGTAATGTGAAAATTTCGGGTTGTGACTAACCTGTGTAATTTTTTTCCTACCCACATTTAAGCCCTTGGATAATAATGTTCTGGCAGTGAACACTGTACTTACTTTGGGAGAAATTAATTCCTACCACTCAGACATAATTAACTATAATTGAATGACTAATTGTAGGATGTAGATGTTACCTAGATAAATATAAAAGACTTATAGGCTTATGAATTTAGTTTAATCGTGAGTGAAATGGGCATTGTAATCAGGGACAGAGTGCAACATGGTAATTAGGTTTTCGTAATTACCGTCATTACTGTAAAGTGTACGATTGGAGTGAAGTAGAATATATAAGCAGTAGATACATGGAATCCTGTGCTGTGGAGCTTAATACGCACTGTGAGTTTTCGTTGAATATCTCTTGGCCGGAATATTGAGCTTGGCATCATCATGACGAAAATATTTAGCCTCGACTACCATGATGTTGAAACGTTGCCATTTCTACTGTCATGGCTGCAGCCAGTGTGCATTCTTATTAATACAACATACTAGAATTGGTTTGCTTATCCTAGGTCAGGGTCAAGGGAGAGTAAGTTCTAGCTAATGGCTTTGCTGACATTTTTGGGCCCAAAGTCAACCACATCTCTGGCTCCTTTGCTTAGCCATCCATTTCCATTACCGCAATGTTTGTAGCCAGTTTTACTAAAAACATTGAACAGTACTAAAAAAAATCACAGTATTTTCTCCTACATTTTAAGCCTGAGGAGTGCAAGTATGTCTTGGTCTTCCCAAGGTTTCTTCCACATCAATCTTTAGGGAGTTTTTCCTTTCCACTGTCGCTGTAGGTTTGCTTAATTGGGAAGACAGGGTGGGGCCGGAGTCTGGAGTCATGTCTGGCCTGCCTGCCTTGTCCGCTAGCCGGGAGTGTTGAGTGGGCGGTCTGGCTGAACTAGGCTTGGGTCCTCGTGATCTTGACTCGTGCATCCTTACCTTAGACTAAGGGCAGAGCTGGGGGTTCATAGTCAAAGAGTCTTATGGTGATCAGAGACGTTGGGTTGCTGTCTTCTGCCTCCCGTGGGGTTGCCAATGTCTCATGTGATCCCTCTTGGCTGTGTTTCCTACCAGTTCTCCTCTTTCTAGCTATGCTGCTATAGCTAATGCTGCCGGGGTCTCATGCTACACTTGGCAGATGAACACCGTGATATTTGAGAAGTGAAATTAAGTTTATAGGTTTTACAGAAAGTGTGCAGTAATTATTCAAACAAAATTAGGTAGGTGCATAAATTTGGGCACCTTTGTCATTTGAATACCTTTAGCACTAATTATTGGAACACAAAATTTGTTTTGTAAGCTCATTGACCCTTGATCTACATACACAAGTGAATCCAACTATGAGAAAGTGTTAAGGTGGCCAATTGGAAGTTTTTCTCCTCTTTGCATCTTCTCTGAAGAGTGGTAACATGGGAGCCTCAAAACAACTCTCAAATGGCTGAAAAACAAAGGTTGTTCAACATCATGGTTCAGGGAAAGGGGAAAAGCCCTCTCAGAGATTTCAGCTGTCAGTTTCCACTGTGAGGGAACATAGTGAGGCAATGGAAGACCACAGGCACAGTTCTAGTTAAGGAACTCCCGAAGTGGCAGACCAGAAAAAATCTCAGATAGGCAGAGGCGAAAGGATGGTGAGAAACAGTCCATAGTCAAGCCACAGACCACCTCCAAAGACCTACAAACCTCATCTTGCTGCAGATGGTGTCACTGTTCATCGTTCAACTATACAAGAGCACTTTCCACAAGGAGAGGCTGTATGGGGAGAGTAATGCAGAAGAAGCCTTTTCTACAGACACGCCACAAACAGAGTCACTTGAGGTGTGCTACAGCACATTTGGACAATCCAGCTTCATTTTGGAATAAAGTGCTGTGTACTGATGAAACTAAAATTGAGTTATTTGGACCATAAACAAGGGGCAGAAAAAGAACACAGCATCCCAAGCCAAACACTTGCTACCCACAGTAATATTTGGTGGCGGTTCCATTCATGCTGTGGGACTGTGTGGCCAGTGCAGGTACTAGGGAATCAAAGTACTAGAATAAGGTACTAGGAGCTAAGTTGAGGGTCACATGGATTCCAGTTAATATCTCCAGATTCTTTGAGAACAACGTTCAAGAATCAGTGACAAACGTTGCACGAGGCCAACGACCCAAACCCTGCTCAAAATCTACTAAGGCATTCATGCAGAGGAAACCATTACAACGGGGTTTCTGGAATGGCCATCTCAGTCCCCAGACATGAATATTACTGAAAATGTGGGCTGTCAATGCTCGGAAACCATCAACCTGACTGAACTGGAGATGTTTCTAAGGAAGAATGGGTCCAAAGCACTTCAACCAGAATCCAGACTGGAAGCTGTAGGAAAGCGTTTAGCGGCTGTGTATTTCTACAAAAGGAGGATCTACTAAATATTGATGTCATTTTTTCTGGGTTGGGGTGCCCAAATTTATGCACCTGCCTAATTTTGTTTGAATAATTACTGCACACTTTCTGTAAATCCTATAAACTTAATTTCACTTCTCAAATATCACGGTGTTCATCTGCTATATGATATATTTAACTCAAGTTGCTGATCTGAACAACCAATGATTTATAAACTAAAATCATGAAAATTATCAGGGGTGCCCAAACTTTTTCATACGACTGTAACTAATGAACCATCAGATTTATACCAGTGTTTACACAAAAACTAGAACTGGGGGTTTCTGACTGTGCACCTGTGCTATCTGGCTTTCAGGATACTTCTTTCTTTGTAAGGTCCACCAGATTCCAATCTTCTTGTATTTGGTCATATCCAATATGTGTAAAATCCAAACCAGTTCCATAAACTATAGACTTATGACCATGGGTGGTAGGTCGTTCAGGGCCTCTGGTCCTGTGCTGTGGAACTCTCTCAGTCACTGTGGGACTGTGCCACCCTGTCTTCCTTTAAAATTCATCTTAAAACCTTTCTCTTTAATTCTTCTTACTGGTCTCCTGTTTAATGTCTCCTTCTCTCTCCTCTCTGTTAAACGTCCTTGGGTTTGTGAAAGGTGCTATACAAGTTGAAAGTATTATTATTATCATGTGTGTTACCTTGTTTTAACAATTCTAAGGGTCCATCCACACTTCGGTTTTATACAGGGTGTCTCAAAAGTAAGGCAACACCCATGAAATAAATGGTTTGGCAGACAGTGATTACATTTTAGACACAATCCATGGGGGAAGGGGAAAACCTGTTAGGCCATGTCACCAAAAAATCTTTGATTCATCTTCAGATTTTCAAATGGGAAGGTAGCTGAGAGACACATCAGCCTGGTAGAAAATGTCACCATGGCACCTTGAGATGTCATGTCAGTGTTTTCATCACAAGTAATAAGTGTTTCGTTTGACAGGTTTGTTTTTTCAGCTTTTTCAGAGTTTTTTTTTTCAGTTTTTTCAGAGCCTATTAGACTGACTGTGATTGTTTGGAAGTGCTGTTGGACACCAAGCAGTTGCCTGGTTGCATTGGCTTTGACTTGCCTTTGTCACTGCAACAATTGACAGACCCTGTCCTGACTCAAAGGGGCAACAGAAGCTCTCTGGCAGCTCTGCGATTTAAAATCAAAGAACATTAACGACTAAAGCTACAGAAAGCACAGAACATAGAAAGCTTCCACCCAGGAGGTACACTGATTCAGCAGGTAGTATTGATCCTATGTAGGGACTCAAATTCATTCCTATCAACACGTTACTGTCTGCATGATGTTTGGCCGTTTTTTTCTTTTTTTTTTTTTTTTTTACAGGTAATGTAGTTTCCTTCAACCTCCCAAAAACATGCTAGTCAGAGATCTGTTAACTCAATACCCTGTAATGGGCTGGAGATCTGACCAGCTTTGCACCCACTGTCTCCAGGATTGGCCTTGGACCCGAGTTGACCCTCTCCAGGATAAAATGTTTGCTGAAGATGAGTTATAGCTATATAAATACAGACATGCACCTATGTAACTGATATATTACCTTGCCAGACACATTAGCTGTTATACAGCAGATGACATACAACCAGGAACTGATGCTTGTGAAGTGACGATACAGTGGACTTGAAGCACAGAGACAGTAGAGCAAACCGAATCAGGGCTGTAGACAGACTGGATGAGGCAGGGCATAGAAACTGGGGACAAGATGGCTGGACTGGAAAAACGGGAAATAAAAACATAAATGAAACAGAAAGCAAATAATTGTGTAGTAGTGTTCAGGTAGTTCAATGCAGAGCTTTCGAAAGATAAAAGGTATGTGTACTGGCAAGAAATGCCTTAGAGAAAACAGGGGTTTAAGTATGTACAGATGGATCCTTCAATGCAGCACACCAGAGAAACGATCAGAGAAAGAAAAAGTGCGTTTTTACAACGCAGCATAACAGTTATGTTGTACCCATTTCTCAAGCCTCTCACAGTTTCTGCAGGCTCAGAAATCACTGCTGTCTTCTGAAATACCTCGGGTCGTAAATACAACAGGAAATATGTTGCACTGACATATAAAATACAGTTTCTCACTCTGTGTAGGAGAGAGAGGGAGGCAGGGAGAGAGACAGAGAGGGGGGGAGGTGGGGGGGACAGGACACTGAAGCGAGAGGACGGAGGGGGAGAGACGGCAGGGGGGTGGAGAGGAGGGAGGGGAGAGAGAGGGAGGGGAGGGGAGAGACTCAGAGAGAGGAGGGGAAAGAGAGGGGGAGGGGAAGAAAGAGGGGAGGGGGGAGGGATGAGAGAGAGAGGGAGGGGATAAGAGGGGGAGGGTGGGAGGGGAAAAGAGGGGGAGGGTGAGGGACCGGAAAGGGAGGGAGGGAGGGCGAAGAGGGAGGGAGGGACGGAAAGGGAGGGGAGGGCAGGAGAGAGGGCCAAAAGGAGAGGGAGGGGAGAGAGGGGAACGATGGGAGATGGGAGGGGGGGAGGGAGGGGATCAAAGGAGGAGGGAGGTGGAGGGGGAGAGGGGAGAGGGGAGGGCGGAGGGAGGGAGGGAGGGGAAAGAGGGGAGGAGGAGGGAGGGGAAAGAGGGGGGGAGGGGGGAGAGGCAAGATGGGGAGGGAGGAGGGGAGGGGAAACGAGGGGGCCAGGGAGGAGAGAGAGGGGTAGAGGGGAAGGAGGGGGAGGGAGGGAAAGAGGGAAGGGAGGGACGGGATCAGGTATCGGGGCCAGGGGCGAACGGCGCGCGTGAGTACTAACGAATACCGGGTCGGATAAAGATAGGCCACGTCAAGGTGCAGGGGGAGGGGTCAGGGCAGGAGGGAGGGCCAAAGGGAGGGAGGAGGGAGGGGAGAAAGCAAAAGCGAGGGAGGGGAGAGGGATCTCGGGAGATGGGAGGGAGGGAGGGGATGGGTCATGCGGAGGGGGGAGGGGGAGAGGGAGATGGGGAGGGAGAGAGGGAAGATGGGAGGGGAGGGAGGGAGGGGAGGAGGGAGAGGGAGGGAGGGAGGGGGGGGAGGAGATGGGAGGAGATGGGAGGGCCCCAGGGAGGAGGGAGGGGGGCCGAAGGGAGATGGAGGGAGGGAGGGGGGGAGGGAGAGATTGGAGGGAGGGGGCGAGATGGGAGGAGATGGAGGTGAGATGGGAAGGGAGGGAGGGAGGGGAGAGGGAGATGGGAGGGGAGAGGGAGATGAGAGATGGGAGAGAGAGGGGAGGGAGATTGGAGAGAGAGGGAGGGGAAGGAGGGGAGGGAGATGGGAGGGAGAGGGAGGGAAAGAATTTGACAATCAGTGTATGGTACACAATTCAGGATCTTGGCTATTTAGTCACTCCCAGTTCACTACAGTATCCCATATAGCATTGCTAGGTGCGTTATATAATATTATGTCAGTAATGTGGTATGACAATATCTGGATTGTGTAACATGCAATTTCACAGAATATATTGTAAATGTTAAGCCATGCACATCTCATAGAAGATGCAAAAAAAAATCGGTGTCTTGAAAACCAACAGCCATAGACAAACACTCTTGGAATTCCTGGATCCGTGTTTTTTTTGTTTGGAATGTTCTTACAGTAACAGTTTGAATCCAAGATCTGTTCTAAAGCGGGAATCCAAGCTGTCCGGCTGGATCCGGGCCTGGAACCTGCTCCTGTGTGCAGTTTGCACATTCGACCCATGTTTGTGTGGGTTTCCTCCAGGTGATACAGTTTCAACCCACATTCCAAATACATATGCAAGATCAATCGCTGTCTCTAGCGTTCCCTCTGTGAATGAGCTTGTGTGGGTTTTTTGTGCCTGTGACAACATTGGCACCAGGATTGAGGTGGCATGGAAAATAAATGAATGGATGAATCTTCTGAACTGAAACATTTTATTAGAACCTAACTTTAAAAGAGGAACACATGAATGGAGCTCTAGTCATTAAAGCTTTTATCGTGCATCTCAGAGAGCAGACTGATATTCACAAAGGACGGTTCACGTCTGTTTGATGCTACCTTTCTTCTCCGTGGTTTTGATCTGTGTTGCTGAGAAGTGTGTGAGGACGAGCGTGTTGCAGTAATGAGAGGTACGGGCTGCCGCCGACACATCTACTGCTTTGCTAAGTGATTTCAGCTGCGTGTTTGTGTTGGTGTGATGAAATAATAACATGGTTTGCTCCGCCGCTCCTTGTCAGCGTCGAGATGGGAATGGCAGCATGGCCTGCTGCGTTTGATTCGTCCTACATGTTTGAAAGCATTTTTTTGTGAAGCTAATAATTAGAGCAAAAATCAGGAAGAGCTTTCGTTCTCTATTCAATCTTATGCAAAAAGGTTTGGGAACCACTGATCAAAATACACGTTTTGCTTTTCTTCTTGTTGTATGACTTCCCCTCTCTCTCTGCTTTTCGGTCTCTCTTTCTCATTCTTTTTGCAAGTTTTGGCCCCACTTATCCATCTCTGGAATTCAGACAGCACAGCCAAACCTGAACGAGGCACCACTTCACTGCATGGGTGAATAGGGGTCACTATTGTTGCACCGAGCACTTGTCTTCCCCAACAGCCTAATCGTGCCTGGGTGACTAAAGACCCAGTCAGGAGACATCACTTGGACTTGAAGCTGGGTCACTGCAGTGATGGATTAGCATATTAGACCAATGCACTACCTGATCGCCACATGTACTGATCATTTTGTAAACAAAGCTTTACAGGTTCAACTTCTGGACTATAACGCATTGACTATTACAGGTGTTAACTCTGTCCCTCCTCCGGTTATCTGGGGACGAAGTGCTGCCAAGGACTTTCCTGCTTAGGCTCAAGATCCTGGAGTGACTGTGTATGGCACTACTTAATGCCGATGTGCATATTTTACATTTTACTTGAACTATGACTCTGTGACTTAGTAGTTTAGATGCATTAGTTTCATTCTTACATTTGAATCATCTACGCCGCCCAAGGAGCTTGAGTCTTGGTCCTCCCAAGGTGTCTTCCTCATAACACTTAGGGAGTTTTTCCTCACCACTGTCACCCTGGGCTTGCTCAATTTGGGATTGGACGTAGATATTAGGAGATAATCTAAAGTTGCTTTGAGACAATGCTCCATTGTAAAAAGTGCTATATAAATAACTCTGACTTGACTATTAACAAAGCCAGTTAAAAGAAACACTAGTGGATCATCTGGAGAGACGGCTCAACTTTGGGCACGCCAAATTTACTGTATGTTTGCAATGCAGTTTAAAATGTGTATTACAATGTCCAGATGTTTAGTTTCTTGAAAAGGTTAAGTGTTAACTGGGTAGTAATGGCTCAGTGGTTAAGTTAGTGGACTACTGACCAGAGGGTTGAGAGTACTGCCAAGAAGTCAACCTTGCAGTGTTTTAGCCTGTACCACAAAATCAGACCAACCATTCAATCATATAATACTAGCTGGGAAATGTTAGGAGTCACACTGACCCTGGCTTGTGACGCTGGACATCAGCATTGACTCATATTGCGACGTGTGCCTGCTTGGCGCGATCGCGCATGTGCCAGCCCTCGTTTAGCGCCATGCCAACAAGTGGTGACACCTGTTGGTTGGGCTATTTAAGCACATCATTCAGCCCACACAGGTGTCGCACCCTTGGACTTCCTTGGCCCTCACACGGCTTTCTCACAAGCCCTTGCATTATTATGGACAGAGGTAGCTGGCGATTTGAAGATTGCCAGCAATGGGCAGTCAGGAGGCTGCCCGGTAACAGTCAGGGCCTAGTTTATATAGCAGGGCTTGCTCCATCTCCTCCCTCTCGCCCCTTCGCCCTCCTCCTCCGTGATCGGGGGAAGTAGTGCTCCCCACACGATCGCGCATGAAAAGGATGCTGTGCTGCTCGTTCAGCCTCGTCCTTTTCCCTTCTGTGTCCGTGCCATGCTCCCGTACCTCGTGGGAGTACCTGTGGCACATTGTCGTGGCGCTCCGCTCGGGTTCTGCCGCTCTGCGTAGGCGCGAACCAGTTACACCATTTGCATAGCGTCGCCACGTCGCTGTTCAATTTTGTTTGTTTTTTTTCTCTTCTTTTCTTTCAATGGTTGAGTGGTCCGTTGGATTTACACGTCCACCCAGGGTTCGATCCTCAGCCAATGATGCTGTTTTCTTTGTTGTTTTTTTACTTACTTTTTATTGTGTATTTAGTTTAGTTTATTTATTTATTCCTTGCCACTGTCGCCCTAGGCTTGCTCAATTTGGGATTGGACGTAAATATTAGGAGATGATCTAAAATGGTAAAGTTGCTTTGAGACAATGCTCCATTGTAAAAAGCGCTATAGAAATAAATCTGACTTGACTATTAACAAAGACAGTTAAAAGAAACACTAGTGGATCATCTGGAAAGACAGGTCAACTTTGGGCATGCCAAATTTACTGTATGTTTGCAATCGTAAAGTTCACTATTTCCATTTGGAGCTAACTGCAGTTGGGTCCTAAAACCCTTTATACTTTTGTTTTCACGGTTCGCCCCGAGTTTTAATATGGAGAACCGTAACAGGAAAAGCTGAATCCCACCCCACTTCATGCATATACAAAACCGGATAAGGTAAACAAAGCAGGCGTCAAGTTGGGAGTCACAACAACACATCTCTCTCTTGGCTCTCTTCGGTCCTCTCTTTAGGACACTCTTCCCTTTCAGTGACAGCCTTTCAGTGTCTACTATATTGCAATTTCATCCACACACTTTTTGGCTGACTAAAGTAGTATAACTATCACTACTGACATGCACTTTGGCTGCTGCAACTTTCTGGAACTTCTCTTCCCACAGCAAACCTGCCAAGGTATGGTGCATTCGATTATAGCTCAGAACTCAGAATGTAAATCTCCAAGTAAAAAAATTTGGGAAAAAAAAGCTGTTACAAAGTTGAGTGAAGCACTGGTGTGAACGTCTGAGGACCTAGTTTGATAATAAATAAGGAAATAAATAAATAACTGTCACTGGAAAATATCTAACCTTTATTATTTCATGTACTGTTTGAGGCTGTGGACAGGTGACAGGTGGAGGACAAAAGAGCTTCATAAAGAAGAAGTTACAGGTCTGTGAGTGCCAGAAATCTTGCTTGTTTGTGGGTGACCAAATACTTATTTTCCACCATGATTTACAATTAAATTCTTTAAAAATCCTACAATGTGATTTCCTGGATTTTTTTTCTCATGTTGTCTCTCATAGTTGAAGTGTAGCTATGATGAAAATTACAGACCTCTCTCATCTTTCTAAGTAGGAGAACTTACACAATCAGTGGCTGACTAAATACTTTTTTGCCCCACTGTAATTAAGGTTTGTTCAACCAATCCTGACAGCTATTCTATTACTTGAGACTTTTTACTTTTGCTGCCCTACATTTCAATATAAAAAAAAATTCTGAAACTCCAATCATTTCTTGTAAATTTTGAGTGAGGGGAAAAAAGTATAAATAGTGGGTTGTAGTGATGTAATAAACTCGAACTTTGAAGCAAGTATGTGTTGAAATCATTTTGAAAAGGCAGTATTTATAATTGAATATGTATTTACTTTATTGTTTCAGTGGGTTGCACATTGGACATTTGTATATTTTATAGTATTCTCATATATTTTCTAGCATGTACATGAATTGCAATGGAACTTTTTTACCTCCTGTTCCCATTCATATGAAGTAAAGTATGAACATTAATGGATTCGGTATGTTGTGCAGTAGGGAACTTGAAAGCATTTTTCAATGGATAGACAATAATGCACCAATAAATTGCTCTAATTATAGCACAGCTGCAACGTAATTGGCTGATTGACTTTGCTGATTTGATTTGATCACCAGAGACAGTCTGACTAGGCCTATATTTAAAAATTGGCCGAATGTTTGTTAACAAAGCAAATCATTCTGTTTTACCCTCACTTATCATGGTCATGGAGGTCTGGAGAGTAAACCAGAGTTCAGTGGGAGCAAGAGTTTAGTCTATCACAGAGTTCGTTAAATGCACCAGCCAACCTCCATGTTCCCATGTTTCGGACTCTGCAGGCCCTCTAGCATTGCTGTTTCCCGCAGCTGACCCTTACCACCCAGCCACACGAGCTGCTAGCTTGTATCTTCTATGGAATTATTTTATTTTACTTCATAACCATACTGCATAAATGTACTTTTAATGCTAAAAAAGCTTTTAAAAGCAAGTACTTTAACAGAGGAGTTCTGCTTTTACTGGAAGAATATTTTACAAGCAGCACCTGCAATTTCACTCAAGTATAAGAGTTCTGCTATAAGGGTGTCTGCTGAATGCTGCAAATGTACTAAAACCTGCCATATGTCCAAACTTTTGTACAATACAGTGTTTACAGACACTTGTGGGACTGTGGTAGCCTAGCGGGTAAGGTACAGGACTCTGGACCAGAAGGTCCAGGGTTCAAATCCCATCTCTGCCAAAGCTGCCACTGTTGGGTCCTTGAGTCCTTGGGTCCTTGAGCAAGGCCCTTAACCCATTGTATTGTAAGATTGGATTGTAAGACTGTACCAATTGTAAGTTGCTCTGGATAAGGGCGTCTGCTAAATGCTGTAAATGTAGTTATGTGGAACATTTTGCATTTCTTAGGTCATTCTGTGGTCAAAATGGGCATAATCTCTGTGATATGACTCATTAGTGTTGAAAATGAATCCTTGTATTTACATTTACAGCATTTAGCAGACGCACTTATCTAGAGCGACTTCCAATTGGTACAACCTTATAATCCAAGCAATTGTGGGTGAAGGGTCTTGCTCAAGGACCCAACAGTGGGATTTGAACTCTGGACCTTCTGGTCCATAGTCCAGTACCTTACCCGCTAGGCTACCACAGTCCTGTCAACTGTGGGAGCAATTGTAAGAAAATGGAAGACATGCAAGACCATTGATAATCTCCTTGTATTTGTTACACAATGAAGTCTTGTTATTATTTTACAGTGTGAATGTGTTTTTCAGGACGGCTGTGGTTTGCAGTGAGTAAGCAGTTTGTTCCTCTCTGTATCTTTGAGATGTAATCTGTATGCTTTAATAGTCACCGTGTATGGAGTCGCTAATTGGATTTGTGCTTAAGCAGCAAATCTGACCAGGATAATCAGGGTCAAAGCAGGAACTAACTAATTTTAATAACTAACCTACTGCCTTTCCTTCTACTGCTTGCTTCGCCTTTATGTAAAGAATCAGTTTGCAGCTGTGGGATTTATTCAGTGCTTGATTTGTCCTAACAACAGCGAGACGGCCAACGTTAGTAATGGTGGGTTCCAAATGCTTAGGCCATCATTAGATGAGATGTACCATTGGTTTTAGCAATGATATAAGGATCATGTTAATATTTCTCAACCTTTTCATTAGAATACAACCGGAAAATACCAGAAATTTGTATGCAGTATTAAAAAACCTGAAAAAAATCAGGATGACCCTTCTACATTTCGAAGATTGGTCAGGAATATGGTCTTTTTGATAGTAGCCCAAAAGACCAAAAAGGCTACAGTATGCTAAAGCTCAGAACATTGGAAGAAAGATCTGTGGAAAAGAGTATCATGGGGGTCCAATCATTCGTCGATTTATGGTCATTATACCATTTTTGCACAATACTGTATCTTGCATCATTTATTTATTTTGCATTGCAACCCTCACAAGGAAAAGCAAAACCTTTTTGTTTTTGTTTTCATCAAGAAGGGAGAAAAACTACAGCCATGGTCTGTCCTGTATCTTTTGTCATACTACTGGCACTCTACCTTGTACCAATCTGCCAAAATAGTGCCAGTGCCAGTTAAGAGTAACTTCCAGTACCTTATTGGCAGACATTTTAGTTTGGACAGAATTAAAACACACATGAACTCATTGTGTCATTTGAAAAAATATTTAAGTTGTCCTTCCTATTCGATATGTATTGCAGTCCATTAATCCAAGCCTCATCAGCCATGACATTAAAACCATGGATACAATGCACCTGTCAAGGGCTGTGATATATTAGGCTGCAAGTTAACAGTCAATATTTGCGGTAGTTTTGTTGGAAGCAGGGAAACAGGCAGGCGTAAGGATCTGAGGGACTTTCATAAGGTCCAAATTGATCGCTAGATGATTGGGTCAGGGCATCTTCAAAACTAACTGTTGGCCGATGGGAGGTTCCCGTATGCGTGGTTAGCAACCATCAACGTGGTCCAAGGAAGGGATTGGGGTTAAGGGTGCCTAAGCACATTGATTGCTGCTGGGGAGCAACAGGGTCTAGGCCATGTGATCTGGTCCCACATAATAGCTACTGTAGCACAAATAGCTGAAAAAAGGCTGGCTATGAACGAAAGGTGTTGGGACACACAATATCATACTTGCTGAACCTTGTGCACCTGGAAAACATTTACAGCATTTAGCAGATGCCCTTATCCAGAGCGACTTACAATTGGTACAGTCTTACAATCCAAGCAATTGTGGGTTAAGGGTCTTGCTCAAGGACCCAACAGTGGCAGCTTGGCAGAGATGGGATTTGAACCCTGGACCTTCTGGTCCATAGTCTAGTACCTTTACCGCTAGGCCACCACAGTCCCGTAAACCTTCTACTATGGGCTCATGGGCATCAAAACTGGACCATGGAGCAATTCACGAAAGTGGTCTGTTCTGATAAACCACATTTTCTTTTATACCATGTAGACAGTAGGGTATGTGTGCGGTGCGTACCTGGGAAAGAGATGGCACCTGTATGCACTTGGAGAAAATGGCAAGCTAGCAGAGGCAGTGTGATACTCTGTGCAGTATTTTGCTGGAGACCTTGGATCCTGACACTTATGTGGACACACCAACGTTGTTACAGATCAAGTACACCCTTCATGGCAATGGAATTCCCTGATGTCGGTGCATTCTTTTAGCAGAGTAGATTCTTTTAATGCTTCCTGTTGCACTGCACAATTGTTCAGGCATGGTTTGAGGAACATGACAAAGACTTTACAGTGTTGACTTGGCCTCAATTCCCCAGATCCCGATCCAATCAAGCATCTGTGGCATGTGCATAGAGAAAGCCCCTCACAATTTAAATGACTTAAAAGATCTGCTGCTAATGTCTTGGTGCCAAATACAGCAGGACACCTTCAGAGGTCTTGTGAAGTCCATGTATTGATAGAACACAGTCTTGGTGCCATGGGGGTACCTACACTGTATTAGGCAGGCGATCAGTTTATACAACATGACATATTTATGACCTAAACCTTTGCAATGTTTTCATTTTCGTGATCTGTTTCGTGTTAGTCTCAAGCATTTTAGCCTCTGTGTTTCATTACATATAATTTTCTTCTCCAGTCCATGGTTTGCTTTTTATGTTGAATCAATTATACGCTGCCATCAGCGCTTCTGGTTTGATGAGTCACATGACATTTGCGATTCAGGGAATTAGCTCAGTTTAATTGTCCAGAACTGAGGATGTGTACTCTCACGACTCTTCTCCTGGGGGGGAGGGGAAAATGGGAGACAGCAAAACAAAAATTTCCATTGGGGTAATTACTAATGCTCTCCTTCATTCTTATAAATATCTCCATGGTGGGATAAATGACTGGCCGCCATGGAACTTGAAAGACGCAGACTGAAAACTTACAGTATTATTATGAAAGCCCATATTGTGGTGGTGTGAATGTAGTGGTGAAAACTAACCCAATTTACAAAATGTAACCAACTGGATAATGATGCAGTTTCTCGGAAACACGACCTTCACTGTTTGATACAAGCTGGTAGGTTAGCTCACCATTTGGCATACTGTTATGATTTGGTTCATCCTTTACACCATGACAAACCATTGTTCTACTGTTTTCCAGTCATCCACATGTACATTAGCAGACACCATTATCCAGAGTGCTTACACTGATACGTCTTACAAATCCAGCAATGTGGGTTAAGGACCCCCAAACATGGCATCTTGGCAGAGGTGGGATTTGGAACCTGAATCGTCACATCCGTAGTCCAGTACGTTAAGCCCACTAGGCCACCACAGCCCCAACAACCATTCCTTCCATCCAGTTGTCTTTTCATTTTCTTTCTTTATAGACTTTAAAAATACAACAGTAAGCCAGCAGCCTGTGAAGAGGTCCTGTTGCAGATCTTCACTAATATACTTAAAATACACACACTGTACCAGATCTGATCTACTCATCCTCTTGTGCAGTGTGCACTGGTTTCCGCTTATTTTACTGGTCTGGGGTCTGGTTACATCAGTTTGCTCCTCATTCAAGAAAGTAATATGCACATTGTGTATTAAAACCTTTGGTTAATTGGCAGTATGGTGTATGGTATGGCTCTTCATTTTCACCAAAAACAACAATAGAATGGATGTTTCTTAATTATTTCAGTTCTTTTTGAGCCCCAGAAAGTGACCACTGCATTACTACCAAGGAGGGGACAATATGGTTGTTTAATGAGAGAATTTCAGTACCATATTGCCAAAAGCGCACTTGGGTGTCTGCTGAGAATTGGGGCTGCAATGTTCTGTAACAAACAAGTTCACCTTACCTAGTGGTAGGTAACTGGACTCTGGAACAGAAGGTCCAGGTTCAAATCCCACCTCTGCCCAAGATGCACTGTTGGGTCCTTGAGCACAGACCTAAGCCACAATTGCTTGGATTGTAAGATTTGTACCAATTGTCTGGATAAGGGCGTCTGCTAAATGCTGTAAATGTAAATTGATTGATATATTAACTAATACACTTATGAATGTGTTTGAAGCTAGAGAGTTAAACACTGATGTAGCATATAGAGAGACTACCATCTTGCTGCCTGTGGAATCTGTAATATCCTGTTCGGTTAGGTCTGATATACTATTGCATTAGTAGGTGAAACCATACAGTTGGCTAAATTATAAAGCAGATCGACTGGATTGATATTTATAGGCGGTATGGCCTTACCTGTTTGTAGTCACAACACTTGGGCTTAGTTTTAAAACCAAGCGTTATAAAGTTAGCTAGAAATGCTTCCATTATTTGCTGCCCAGCCCTGTAAATTGTTAGGATTGTTCTGGGGTGAGTTTATAGGACTGGAATGTGAGAGATAGAAAACATTATCAACAGTCAAAGCAGATGTTTATCTGCGGGAGGACAAGTCTGTTCACTCAGATCACCTTCAGGCAGTAATTTCCTGTCTGATAATACCAGGCTGCTGTCTTTTTGAATACAGACCCTAATCGCTAACTCTGATGCCAGTTCTTTAACATTTAGAAGTCTCAAGTTAACTAACAAACACTGTGTAAAACACATTTTCAGTTTGTTTTGCTTCTGCTTAAAACAGGGGTTTCTCCTGGTTGTGTACCCTAAAGAGAAACCGAGGCACTTCTAGAAGTCACTCCGTATCGTGTTAGCTAAATGCTATCAGTGCAAAGACATTTTTACCACCATTATTTTGACCCCCAACTCAAAACTATCTACGTCCGTGTGCTGTACAGATCAAAATAATGGCTTATTAACCCTAGATAGTGCGCTATGCAGCCAATATTACCATGAGCATGAGATTAGCATGAGAACATTAAGTGACCTTTTTAAAACTATGCTAAATAATGTCTAAAGACTGGCTGATGTTCTCTTTTTAGTTTATTATATTATGTATTTTATAATACTACTATTTATAAAATTATGTATGTCATATCTTATTTATTACGTTTTATACTTAATTGTATTCTGTATTTTAATATATTTTATGTTGTTGTTGTTGTTGTTGTTGTTGTTGTTGTTGTTATTATATTATTCTTTATTTATGTATTCTATTTAGCTTCGTCACATTTAACATTTAACAAGGAGGTTGGGTCCCTTTTTCAGTCCTCCCATGGTTTCTTCCTCAACTTATTTATGGAGTTTTCCCTTGCCACTGCTGTGCACCTACATGCTTGTAAAGCTGCTTTGAGACAATCTTCTATTACCGTATTTTACGGACTATAAGGCGCACTTAAAATCCTTTAATTTTCTCAAAAATCGACAGTGCGCCTTAAAATGTGGTGCTTCTAATGTATGAATTAATTCTGGTTGTGCTTTCTGACCTAGAACCGATTGTAGATGGTACACGGCGCTCATAAATCTGTCCAAATCTTTTAGCACGGTCTTGGTAAGTTACGAAGCTTACGGCCACCGTAGTGCGCAGCTTTGCGGGGTAATACGGTATGTGCTTCAGCATTAGGGTACATGCATTCATTCATTCATTTTCGAAGCGGATTTCAAACACAACGCTATCAGTCACGCAGTACAACATGGACATAGAGCAGCTGTGAGAGAATTCAACATTAACGAATCAGTGGTACGGAAGTGGAGGAAGAAAGAAGACGCCCTGAGCCAGGTAAAGACCAAACTGAGCTTCCGACGGAACTTAAGAGTTTTGTTTCATTTCATGCGTCTTATAACCCGGTGCGCTTTATGTATGAAAATAGATAAGAAAATAGATCCAACACTGGATAGGGTGCCAGTACAGATGTCTGGAGCTGAGAGTTACAGTACTAACTCCTACACAACCATGCCAGCCCGATTTAAGTTTGAGTCTATTAACTTTGGTTTAGAACAGATCAGAAAGATTGTTTGCAAATGTGTTAAAACAGAATAATTTTTACAAGTTAAAATTTTGTTAGGCTGTAGAGTTGGGTACAGCCATCTCTCAACAGCAATCGTTTAAATGATACTTAGCATATTACTATCTCAGTTATGCCTTGCATTTAAATGTACCATAACAAAATCCTTGTAAATATCTACGGTCTGAATACTATATTGTTTATGTATGAATTTTTTTATTTGAATTGAATTGTGGGGCCGCAGTTTTGAATTCGGTATTCAAATGAGTGATGAGTGTTTACTATATTAAACTGTATAACTACTCTCTGTTTGTGTACTTGCACATTATAAATGCATTCGTCCTTACGGCCACAAAGGAACTGTATTAAAGGACATTACTGGACCCTCAACAAATGTTGCGAAAACTACAGTGCCACATATGTTCAAGTACAAAGTGAGCGAGGTTTATTAGTGTCGAGCTCTACACTAAATTATGCAGGTAATGCCGTGAAACATCTCACTCTGTGCATTTATAAAGTCATCCAGTAGGGGGCATTGCCTGTAAACTTTTTACTTCTTGAAAACTTCGAGGCTTTTGTTGATCGACGATAAGTATTTGCATATTTTATAAAGGCAGTGACACCACAGCGGACTAGTATTTGCCTTTGAGCAATGTACTACCTAAAGAAAGACATTTACTCATTTACATTTCATGTCGCAGACTCCAGACTGACTTGTAATGAATACAGTCACACAGAGTACAAACTAGTTGAGGATTGAGGGCATTGCTCAAGAGTTCAGCCATGGCAGCTTGCCAGTGCTTGGACCTTGAACTTCTTAAGCACTGTGCCACCACAGTCCCGTTCCTTTACTCGGAGCAACTTACAACCTTTTCTGGGAGGTTATGGTTAGATATCTAGCCACAAGCCATTGGTGCCTCAATTTGAACTCACTTTGTTTTAGTAGTTCAGTCATTTATCCACCAATGCATGAGAGCGTATTTAGAAATATGGGTCTGTTTGGACAACGTCCATTCACTAATAGTGGTACCTCGGTTCTGTTTCTTGTCACTGATTCATTCCAGGATTGTCGAGAACCGAAAAGAACGTGTACTGAGCAAATTTTTCCTATAAGGAATAATGTAAATTGAATTAATCTGTTCCAGACCCTGAAAATCCACACTGTATAAGGCATTATATGTATTAATGGAGCTGTATTGTTCAAGTGCTCCCTGATTTATGATGGAGATATGCTCAACAAATCCATCATAAGCTAAATGTATCAAACAGGACAGTTTAACAAGTGTTTGGTAGAGTACTGTATCATAGCAGAAACAAGAAAAGGATGCCATGATAAGCAATTTACTGTTTAAAACACTTACATTAACCTACAATTGGCCAAAATCATTAACACAAAGCTTAACTTGTTTTTGCAAAACACAATACGTGTCACAAAGATGAATTTTGTCCAACCAGTGTTAATTCTAATCATTTTTGAACATACTGTAAAAGACAAATGATGTTTAATTTAAAGAAATGAGCTATTATAGGGCAGCTTTGGTCTCTCTTTATTTCTTTAATAACATCCAGAGTTCCTACACATTCTCAGGGCAGAAATCTGATGTTACGAAGTGGATGTACTAGCCTGTGGTGCACTAAAATCGGAAGTTACGAGGTGGTTGTGTTAACTTTCACACTACGCACTCAGATTTACAATTCATCGCCACAGCTCTCTCGAGTCAACACTCCTATTTACTGCTGTGGAGTTTTGTGCCCGAGGCAGAACCGAGGCTCTGAGCTCAATATATGTGTAATGCCTGGCACAGTGCATCGGCTGTTATGGAGTTTTATAAATCCTAAAGCGTGGTCTCTGGTCTAATGATATCATCTGTGGAATGTGTTTGTGTTCTACTGCAGGTATTTCAGACACTCTGTTCATTGAAAAAGACTGCGATTTTTCTCAGCATAAATCTCGGTCCAAGACGTCCTCCTACGCCCTCGCTTACGGTGTTCACTTAGCTGGGTGATAAACTATTCACGCTCCACCAGAGATGGCAAGATGAGCCCATTCATTGAATTTATCAAGAGATAGCATAATATTATGGTGAAAAGGTAAGGGAAAGCTGTTCCGTCTGCAGTGGTGGACACACACCATGTACTTGAGTTCGAGAAGTGATACCCAATGTAAAATATAGAACTGCTCCCTTTACAGCTCCACTTGGGTAAACATACACAGGTATTCGCCTTTAAATGTACTTAAGTATCAAAAGTACCATGATTTATTTATGGTTGTAATGTTCTGTTATCATTTTTAAAACAAGACCCTTGCTTAATCAACTCGTTTTAGTTGAAAAGACTAAATATAAGTATCACACCAGTCTTTTAACACAATTTCGTTTACCGTATTTTTCGGGCTATAAAGCGCACCGGATTATAAGACGCATGAAATGAAACAAAACTCTTAAGTTCCGTCAGAAGCTCAGTTTGGTCTTTACCTGGCGCAGGGCTTCTTCTTGCTTCCTCCACTTCCGTACCATTGATTCGTTAATGTTGAATTCTCTCACAGCTGCTCTATGTCCATGTTGTACTGCGTGACTGATAGCGTTGGGTTTGAAATCCGCTTCGAAAATAAATGAATGAATGCACGTACCCTAATGCTGAAGCACATACCGTATTACTCCGCTATGCTGCTCACTACGTGGGCCGGAAGCTTCGTAACTTACCAGGCCGTACTAAACATTTTGACGATTTTGAGCGCCTGTACCTCTACAATCGTTTGTAGGTCAGAAAGCACAACCCGAATTATTCAGACATTAGACGCACCGCATTGTAAGCGCACTGTCCGATTTTTTGAGAAAGTTAAAGGATGTTAATTGGCGCTTTAGTCCGAAAAATACGGTAATCCAACAGGTGAAAACTTTCAAAAAAGAGCTTACTTTACCCTGATTGGTGTGCTTGTTTCTCGCTTATTTCCTTTTGTCATATGTTGTTATTATGCACATGTAAGCTAAAAGGAATGACAGATTTCAAATAAGGTAGTGGAGTGAAATGTAAGATATTTGACTTGGAAATACCATAGTAAAGTACAGATACACTAAAACTCTACTTAGTTACTGTCCAACACTGACTGTCTGTACCAGTATAAAATATAATCTATTCCAATTAGCTGTTCTGTTAGCTGTGTGCCAATGTCACCTACAACCGCAGCCCAACCTCTCAGAGGGGCAACAAACATCACAGGAGGTGCACGAGGCTTTGTATGCTCTGAGGTGCTCTGAGTTTGTTAAAATATAATTTGCACATGTTAAACAAAACTTAGAATACACTCACTGGAAATAAAACTATATAAAAAATTTTCAGCTGTATAAAATTTCCCTCAAAGAGTAGACTATATTGTATTTATTACACTCCCTATTATTATTTTCAAAAAATGTATGTGTACAGGTCTATGCTGAAAATAAAATGCCCAGCTTATGTTGGATTGTTAGCTAAAATGAAAAGAGAAAAAAGGCTAGAAAAGGAACCCAGAAGAAAAGGAAAAAAGCTATATTCTACTTTAAGTTTTGCCAATAATGAATCACTTTATTCTTATGGTCTGTGTGTGTGTGTGTGGGCTGCGGTGGTACAGCTTTTCTTAATTGTCTTGGGGGGGGCTCCAAGGAAAAAAAAGCCGGGAAAAACTGATTTGCGCAGAATCATGGTAATTCTTCTATTAAATAATTGGTTAAGAATTTAGAGATGCAAATGAAGACTGATTCTGGAATCCCACCGAGTTGTATATTTCACAACTGACTGTGGTAGCCTAGTAGTTAAATTACTGGACTCTGGTCCAGAAGGTCCAGGGTTCAAGTCCCACCTCTGCCAAGCTGCCACTGTTGGGTCCTTGAGCAAGGCCCTTAACCCACAATTGCTTGGATTGTAAGACTGTATCAATTGTAAGTCGCTCTGGATAAGGGTGTCTGCTAAATGCTGTAAATGTAAATATCTGAGCTGAACGTGTGGCTGGAGGGAAACGAGCGAAATAAGAACTGCATCTTGGCAACGCAGCACATTAGAGAGCACACGTGGTAACTATCAATCAGGGAAACAAAACCTGCGTCTTTTGCACCGCAGCGCATCAGAGTTAAATGTGGATGCAGTTCCCTGCTGTCTTTGGAAATACCTGCCCGCATTGTAAATACAACAGGAAATATGTTGCATAAAAGTCAAATAAAAGATAGTTTCTCAATTCCATAAATGTGTTTGTGGCTGAGTAAATCTCTGCACAATCCTCTACAGTGAAATACGATTTTACTCCTCTTAGCTAGTACAGAACAAAACTAGAAAATCAATGTATGGGAAACACTGCAGTATCTTGGTTATGTAGCCAGTATCCAGTACACTATAGTGTCCCATATAGCAACGCTAAGTACAATATACAGTCATACCTCAGCACTTGACCACCTCGCAACTCGTCTAATTCGGCTCTTAACCCACTTTGACGAGAACAGTTTGTCTCGGCACTCGCCATTTGTCCGTCACTCAGCACACTTGCTTAAACATGTCCCATGACTAGTATGCCCTTTCCAGCTGAAACATAGGAGCATGTGACAGTCTCACTGTAGCTCTCAGTGTAGATCTCCACTAAAACCTGCTGTCTTGTTTTTTTATTATTATTGTATTTTATTTTTACATATATTCTTAGTGTGAACAAGTCACCATGAGTTGTGAGAAAGTTAGTGATAACAATCAACAAAAAAGGAAAATGGTGGGAATCACAATAGCACTTAAAAGACGAGATGATAGCGAAATATGAGAGTGGTATTCATCGAATTATTGTTAATTATTTTTGTCTGCGTAGTATATATACTGACAGGACAAAATATTAGTTACCTGTGACTGAAACGTATCTAATAGTTTCGTCTTTCGGCCACAATTCTGACGATAACTGATATTTTTCTCATAGACCTGTATGACCGTACGCTTAGATGCGAACGAGACGTTCACTGCACTGTACCACCTCTTCTCTATGAATGCCATCGCACACCCCGCAGGTATTTATGGCCCAATTCTCCTCGTGCAACGCCATCTGCAGGAGCCTGTAGTTACTAATACCTAGAATATGCAAAGTGACACTTTTTTTTTTTTTTTTTTTTTTTTTCTTTTTTTTTTTTTTGTCCGGAGAGGCTTGTACAGCGGTGCTTGAAAGTTGTGAACCCTTTCGAATTTTCTATATTTCTGCATAAATATGACCTAAAACATAATCAGATTTTCAACAACAAGTCCTAAAGTAGATAAAGAGAACCCAGTTAAACACATGAGACACAAATATTATACTTGGTCATTTATTTATGAGGAAAATGATCCAATATTACATATAGTGAGTGGCAAAAAGTATGTCAACCGTGCTTTCCCAGATCTGGTGTGCCCCCCCGGTGCAGCAATAACGGTAAACTAAACGTTTCCTGTAGCGTTCCGAATGTTAGCCATTCCTCCGTACAGAAAACAGCTTCAGCTCTGGGATGTTGGTGGGTTCTCACATTAGCTGCCGTCACTTCAGGTCCTTCCACAAACATTTCCATTGGATTAAGGTCAGGACGTTGGCTTGGCCATTCCAAAACAGAACTTTATTCTTGCTTTAAACCATTCTTGGTTTAGACAGCTTGTGTGTTAGGGTCGTTTGTCTTGCGGCCATGACCCACCTTCTCTGAGATTCAGTTCATGAGACAGATGTCCTGAATTTTCCTTTAGCATTTCACTGATATATTCAGCATTCATTGCTTCCATCCAATGATGGGCAAGCCGTCCGGGCCCAGAGGCAGCAAAAACAGGCCCAAACCATGATACTACACCACCAGTTTCACAGAGGGATAAAAATTCTAATGCTGGAAGGCAGTGCTTTCTTTCTCCAACATAACGCTTTCTTCTAAACCAAAAGTTATATTTTGGTCTGCATTTCGTCCACAAGACAATTCTTCCAATAGCTTCTGGCTCGTCCCGTGATCTTTAGCAAAACTGCAGATGAGCAGCAATGTTCTTTTTAGAGAGCAGTGGCTTTCTCCTGCAACCCTGCCATGCACACCATTGTTGTTCAGTGTTCTTCTGATGGTGGACTCATGAACATTAACAATAGCCAATGTGAGAAAGGCCTTCAGTTGCTGTGAACAAATAGACACTCAAGCAAAAATTCTTGAAATGAATTCCCCTGAATATTTTGATCCCCAGTTGGGCTGACTATATACATAACCACCACCCCAATGCATTCGAACACTTCTTATAATGGTCAGGGTTGTGGGGAAGTATGCAGACTATCCTGGAATTAATTGGTCACAGTGCTACCTGGATGGAAAGTCAGTCCAATGCAGGTCTCGGCAAGGGTCGCTGTTGATCATAATGATAATGAGTAAAACATTTGTTCCAACAAGCACCATTCAACACCTTCCATCACAGTGTGACAGTGATCATGTGTCCTGAACTAAAACAAGCATGATTCAGTTTGTATTGGTCGGGAATATCAACCTACACATTTGACTGAAGTGTATAGTGCATTATTCTCTCTTGTTTATCTCTCCATATGAATCCTGTGTAATAGTTTTTAATATCTATTCTGAGTTGGTTATGGAGGCAGTTTAAACCCTGCAGTGCAGTGCCCATGTGGTGAAGGAATTGATGTCTTGAGGAATTGGTGTGGATCTTTATTGACTTCCTTTCCTTATTCATAGGTTTTTGCTCTTTTCTACAGGCACCCAGGCTCTCGTATCCACATTAGGAGCCATAAGGGAAAGTTGTAAAGTAGGTTCAGTACTCCTGTGACATTTGTAAATGTTGGAAATGGATAAATTGTGTTTCACAGAAGGGTCAGGCTATGCCCAGAGTCTAAAGTGGACTATAAATTAGATAACGCAAGGTTCAGAAGTCCCTGGTTAGTATGAGTGGGGTTGGTCATTTCCGACACATCCATTCAAAGGTTCAAACAATGTCAAGTTTTGTGCATTTTTTTAAAAGAAGAAACCTGTAATCCAAAGTAGACAACAAAAAATATACCCACAGCCATCACTGTTTGTGTATCCCAAGGTAATCCATTCAGATTCAATATGGACGAAAACCATGTGCTCATCAAACCTCCTCAACACTTTCCTAGCCACTTCCTGTGTGCTCCCCAACTAAAGGTGATGATTTCAAAATAAAAGTTCGTCTACCAAAATTATTATAATGGCTTCAACGAGCCAGCCCCCAATTGCATAAGGGAGACATTATGCAATTACCAACTAAATAATATGGAGCCATAAGGTGATTTTATTCCTAAGTAAGTTTACAAGGCATAATGAAAATACTCATTAAATAGTCATTGTAAAGTCAGTTCATAACCAAAGTCTATGATGATGATCGTCTGGCATTCATTTTAAGTCACATGATGTATGTTCCAATGTAAAAAGTGGGAGCCAGAGGTTGCAAGCACTTGGCTTTATTGTAGGAGTGCAACCTTTACCGTTCACCATTAATCTGCTTCTGATCTCCATTTCTGTTGCTCCTGCAGAAGTGGTATTCCATAATCCACCTTCTCCAGAAAAGGTCTGCTATATACTGAACTTGTCTCCACCGCTTCCTTGAGTAATTATCCTCCCAGAAAACTGGGTTACTCTTGAGTTCGAGAAGATGGTTTGGCGTGATAATTTCTACATTTACGTTTATGTCATTTAGCAGACGCCCTTATCCAGAGCAACTTACAACCCAAGCAATTGAGGGTTTAGGGCCTTGCTCAAGGACCCAACAGTGGCAGCTTGGGGTTTGGGTCAGGGTGAGATTTGAACCGTGGACTCTGGTTCATTAGTCCAGTACTTTAAACCATAGGCGACCACATATCTCTAACTTCTGGTTCATAGTCCAGTACTTTAACCACTAGGCTACCACGGTCCCAATTTCAAGGTCATTAGGATCATCCGAGACAGAGGTGGGTGATTGGGTGATTATTCAAAATGGACTCAACTTCACCAATAACTGTACTAAACGAGTCATCATCCAATGTTTGTTTGTTCAGGACTTGAATGCAAGATGTATTTAATTGAACGGATTAAACGTTCTATTACCCAAAGTGATTGGTACGGAATTTAGATTCGTAGTTGTGTTCAGTTTGCAGATTAATCTTAAAAACAACAAGAAAAATCACATGCAAATAAATGTCATTGATCCAGCCTAAAAATATTAGGGTAATGGCAAATTTTTGCCAGATTGCCACCAGTAGTATGAAATTTCCTATTTTAATAAATCCTATTTGGGTGGGCCATCATTCTCAGTACTGCAGTGAGACTGATGTGGTGGTGGTGTGTTGCACTGATATGAGTGGATCTCAGACAGCAGTGCTGCTGGAGTTTTTAAACACCTCAGCGTCACGGCTGAACTGAAAATAGTCCACCAGCCAAAAATGTCCAGTCACCCACATCCTGTCAGCACTGATGAAGGATTAGAGGATGACTAACACAAACTGTATAAAAACAGATGAGCTACTGTCTCTGACTTTACATCTACGAGGTGGAGCAATAAGGTGGTTGTCCTTAATAAAGTGGGCAATGAACCGTGGTACTACTGTAGCTCACTATAAACACTCATAAATATGGAAAGTGAAATGTCCTCCTGCATCATTAATAGCAGACTAATACACTTTGCTACTGGAACCAGTACCAGTGCTAGCACTGGAAAGCACACAGCCTTACATTGGACAGATAAATCTAGGGAAAGCCATAGAAAGAGTACCGTGTGCTAATGTATGCTCGCGTGAACAGGCGCCGCCTAAGCTCTGTGTACTGGATGCAAGAACATGCAGATCCTTTGTAGTAATATCCACATGCAAAGCAGGGTGTCTGATGGGTACACCTGGATGCTTTCATCATTTTAAAGGTGTCAGGCTTTATAGACCACTGAAGGTCGCCTTTAGCTGAACTCAGAGGATCAAATGGGTTCTGGAGCTGATGCTAAATAAACTGTTCAGACCTACTGTTCATGCAAGCAAGCCGACTGAGAGTAGTAGGTCGAAAACATAGTATTTATTAGTGTTTACTTCTTTTTGGGGATGGAGGTGACTCATTTGTTAAGGGTAACATGTGAGGAAGCTACTGAAGTCCCCAGACAGCACAGGTATGACTCAGTGATGTCATGGCTACAGTGTAATATTGTTAAAACATCACATTCTATTTTTGGACGTTGTTGCAGTCACTGCAGTTTTATCAAAACAGTTTTACTGAAACAACCTTATATTACCATATAAAGTCAAAAGTCAAATTTATTTATATGGCAATATACAATGTAAGCAAGCTTTACAAATATCTAGGACTCCAGCCCCATTTGAGCAAGCCCTGCGGTGACCAGTGGCAAGGAAAAACTGCCTAAATGTGATGAGGAACAAAACGTGCTACAACCAAGATTCGAAAAGGAACCTAATCTCTTCGTGCGTAAGAAATTTCTAACAATAGTTTAAATACACAGAAGCCAAATCGAGAAATTTAAATAGCTAGCCTATGGTGACGGTGGCAAGGAAAAACTCCCTAAATGTAATGAGGAAGAAAAATTGTTACATCCAAACAACCTAACCTCTTTGCGCATAATGTACCGTATTTTTCAGGCTATAAAGCGCACCGGGTTATTAGGCGCAATATCAGTGATCGGCTGCTAACGGGTATATGTTCATACATAAAGCGCACCGGGTTATAAGGCACATGAAATGAAACAAAACTCTTAAGTTCCGTCGGAAGCTCAGTTTGGTCTTTACGTGGCGCAGGGTGTCTTCTTGCTTCCTCCACTTCCGTATCACTGATTCGTTAATGTTGAATTCTCTCGCAGCTGCTCTATGACCATGTTGTACTGCGTGACCGATAGCGTTGTGTTTGAAATCCGCTTCGAAAATAAATGAATGAATGCACGTACCCTAAAGCTGAAGCACATACCGTATTACTCCGCTATGCTGCG
>JAJAGP010005667.1:0-30362 GCA_025084515.1 Ancistrus triradiatus | reverse complement strand
CATCCTTGGCCGCTGTGTCAGTGGGGACGCTGTCTGCTCGGTGGTACAGTGTCCTGATGACTCCTAGTTTGTGCTCCAGTGGATGATGAGAGTCAAACCTTAAGTACTGATCCGTATGTGTTGGCTTACGGTAAACATCGACTTTCAATCGTCCCCCATCTCCAATCACAACCTCACAATCCAAGAAGGCTAACCTGCCGTTTTTCACATCCTCCCTGGTGAACATAATGTGTTTGTCCACTGAGTTGATGTGGTCGGTGAAATGTGGCACTTTTAACCCAGGTGGCATCCACATATCTGAACCAATGGCTGGGTGGTGTTCCTGAATAGGATCTTAGTGCCTTCTTTTCGACTTATTCCATATACAGGTTGGCCACGATAGGTGAAACTGGGGACCCCATGGCGCACCCTTGTTTCTGCCTATAGTACTGCTCTTTCTATGTGAAATAGGTGAATTGAAGACACAGCTCCAGAAGCAAACACACCTGGTCTGAGCTAAGGGTGGTCCTATTGCTGAGATTGGGGTCATCCTGTAGTTTCAACTTCTTGGATTTTCTTACCTGGATCATTGAGCATGCATCAAGACGAAAAATATGCAAAAAGGTGTCAGGATAGGAATCCAGAGGTGACGGACAGGATGAAACGGACAAAAAGACTGTGAGACTACATTAATACACGGAGTTGACTAGACAAAGGCACCCCTTGTGTGTGTGTTTGTGTGTGTGTGTGTGTGTGTCCTTTGATGAATAGGTGCCTATCTAGTGATGTTGCTGCCGGCTAGGCACCGGCTTTCCTGCGACCCTGTAAAGAATTAAGTGGTTAAGGAAATGAATGTATGAATGAATGAATGAACTTTAGTTATCATCAATATACTGACGACACTCAGCTTTATTGTTCTTTGTTTGTTTTGTAAGTTCTTTGGTCCGTTTATCTAAATAAACACCACCCTAGTTCTGATCTACTCCCTGCGTGTCTCCTATTCCTCAGCCGGCATGACAAAAGGCACCCTTATCTTAATTATTTTAGAAATTATTTCTTCTGTTTTAGATCTATTGATTTATTTTGTATTGTTTTATTCTTTTTAAATCTTAAATGCATTATTATTATTTTATTTTACTACAAGATGGGTGACCGCATGTTATTAAGATAGAGACTGGTTTCAAAGTGTTCATATTTACTTTTCCAACTTTTTAACTGGTTTCCCTGATTTGCCAGTCATAAGTGGAATGAGGTCATGGCCTGTTTATTCATTAAAATTAATTAATTTAGAGTTAATGCTGTAATCCACTAACATCTTGTAGAATCCATGACACATTGATTTCAGGGTGTATTATAGATGTAATATAAGTTTCCTAATAAAGTATATAGTAAGTTCTTAGTTGAGTTTATGTGTATTTTGCAGTAGGGGCCAAGTTTCTTGGCAGTAAATCTGATTCTGGTAAGCATATTCATTAGTGCTCTCAGCATTTTGGTCCCCACTGGATGTATCTGCAGACATACTGCATGTGTCCTTCTTTATTTCCTTTATTTTCCTTCTTCAAGGGAGAAATGGGTACTATTCCAGGTGGGACCAAGTGTTAATTATTTATATTACAGAAGATAAAATGGAGTTACTAATTATTTGCAAGTTTTTCTTAACTGTTTTGTATTTCTAAATAAAAGATATTGTAAACCACTGTGAGTGGTATTAAACTTGTACTGGGAAACCCGGTTAAATTTCAAGGGCAACATGTTTACCATTCAGCCAAGCCATAAAAAGAAAGACCTGCTAGCTACAATGTAGATTTTACAGATTGAAATGACCACTCTGTGAAATCACAGTAGCACTTGAGGGCACCTAACAAACTCAGTATTTCCATGTTTAATGTTTGTTGTACTTGGAACCACTGAACACAGCTCCAATGTGTCCTAGCTCCCAGACACCTTTCAGATTTGGATTAGATTTGTTAGAAACACTGGAACCATGAAACCGTGAAGGGCAGCAGATAAGAGAAACTGGGTAGTTGGATCAGAGCCCCTTCTCAAAGAAGTCCAGGATACAAAAGTACAAGTTGTTTATTGTGCACTCAAATTCAGACCGAAGCAAGCAAGTTCACTATCCTTTTGTCCACTGAGAATTACAACAGACAGATCTACAAAAGGGCAACCAGTCTGAGTAGTGTACTACTCAGGGAATAGCGAATGACTAGACACACATCAAGACTAGGGTTAAGAGACTGATGGATAAAGAACAATGTATGTGGTGGTGGTGGTGCACGAAAGTTTGTGAAGCCTTTAGAGTGTTCAAAATTCTAAAAATAGATTAAGAGAACCAAATGAACCAAATGAGTTAAAATTTTATAATTAGTCATTTAAGTATTAAGAAAAATTATTCAATGTTACATACATGTTAGTGGCAAATGTGAAATTTTGCTTTCAGTATCTAGCGTGACCCCATGTGCAGTAATAACTGTAACTAAACATATCTGGTAACTGGTTCCTCAGCTTCAAGAAAATGTAGCCCATTCCTTCATACAGAACACCTACAACTCTATATGATGGTTCTCTAATTTCTATTAGGGATCTTCTTCAGTTTTCTCATTCAACATTTTAATATTGTGCTTCAGAATACATTTAAATTATGACATATACTTTATAAACTAATCTTCTATTCACATTAGGATAGCTTCTACCCTATAAGCAGTGACAGTGAAATTTAGAAAATTATTTTGTTCTCTAATTTTGATCTGCATTGTATAACTGTATGTTTTTAAATGGACACTAGCATTGCAACTTTCTTTCTGCAAAATGACCCATCTTGCTGATACACTACCCTTCAAAAGTTTGGGGTCACTTGGAAATTTCCTTATTTTTGAAAGAAAAGCACAGTTTTTTTCAATGAAGCTAACATTAAATGAATCAGACATACACTATACATACACTATACACTGAACATTAAATGAATCAGACATACACTATATGTGGTAAATGACTATTCTAGCTGCAAGCGTCTGGTTTTTAATGCAATATCTACATAGGTGTATGGAGACCCATTTCCAACAACCATCACTCCATCCAGTGTTCTAATGGTACATTGTGTTTGCTAACTGTGTAAGAAGGGTGTTGGATGTTTAGAAAACCCTTGAAAACCCTTGAAACCCTTTGTGCAAATAGGTTAGCACAGCTGAAAAAAGTTTTGCTGATTAGAGAAGCTATAAAACTGACCTTCCTTTGAGCTAGTTGAGAATCTGGAGCATTACAATTGTTGGTTCGATTAAACTCACAAAATGGCCAGAAAAAGAGGACTTTCAATTGAAACTCGACAGTCTATTCTTGTTCTGAGAAATGAAGGCTATTCCATGTGAGACACTGCCAAGAAACTGAAGATTTCTTACAATGGTGTGTACTACTCCCTTCAGAGGAGAGCACAAACAGGCTCTAACCAGAGTAGAAAGAGAAGTGGAAGGCCCCGCTGCACAACTGAGCAACAAGACAAGTACATTAGAGTCTCAAGTTTGAGAAATCGATGCCTCAACAAGTCCTCAACTGGCAGCTTCATTAAATAGTACCCGCAAAACGCCAGTGTCAACGTGTACATTGAAGAGGCGACTCCGGGAAGCTGGCCTTCAGGGCATAGTGGCAAAGAAAAAGCCATATCTGAGACTGGCTAATAAAAGAAAAAGATTAATATGGGCAAAAGAACACAGTCATTGGACAGAGGAAGATTGATAAAAAGTGTTATGGACAGACGAATCGAATTTTGAGGTGTTTGGATCACACAGAGGAACATTTGTGAGACGCAGAACAACTGAAAATATGCTGGAAGAGTGCCTGACACCATCTGTCAAACATGGTGGAGGTAATGTGATGGTCTGGGGTTGCTTTGGTGCTGGTAAAGTGGAAGATTTGTACAAGGTCAAAGGGATTTTGAATAAGGAAGGCTATCAGTCCATTTTGCAACGCCATGCCATACCCTGTGGAGAGCACTTGATTGGAGCCAATTTCATCCTGCAACAGGACAATGACCCAAAGCACACCTCCAAATTACGCACGAACTATTTAGAGAAGAAGCAGGCAGCTGGTATTTTATCGGTAATGGAGTGGCCAGCGCAGTCACCAGATCTCTACCCCATTGAGCTGTTGTGGGAGCAGCTTGACCGTATGGTACGAAAAAAGTGCCCATCAACTCAATCAAACTTGTGGGAGCGGCTTCTGGAAACGTGGGGTGAAATTTCTCCAGATTACCTCAGCAAATTAACAGCTAGAATGCCAAAGGTCTGCAATGCTGTAATTGCTGCAAAGGGAGCATTCTTTGACGAAAGCAAAGTTTAAAGTAGAAAATTATTATTTCAAATAAAGAAAACATTATTTCTAACCTTGTCAATGTCTGGACTATATTTCTCTTCATTTTGCAACTCCTTTGATAAATAAAAGTATGAGATTTCAGGGAAAACACAAAATTGTCTAGGTGACCGCAAACTTTTGAACGGAAGTATATATGTCCAAATGAGAACTGAAATGAATTGTGCAGCATGCAGAATTGAAACAATATTCTGTATGACATTAAGTCCAGAAGCGTCACAAGAAGGCTCTGGATATTTGATTAACTTTATAATCAGCATATACTCTACACATTGTATAGAACCGTGCAGGTTGAACTAGTTTGAGTTTTTGGCAAAACTTAGGATTTAATGTATTACTAATTAAAAGGAAATATATTCTTGTAGCTGCTAACTGGTTTAAATCCATACTCTATGGCTCTACTGTAGCCAGATTCAAATTATGATAATTATGATAATTGTTTAATTTTAAAATCTTATGACACGAAAATACATTAAACACTTTTGTTTTCTCTGAAAGAACTGTCTATTTGCCATTCATGCCATTTAATTCATTAATTCTGTCATCTGCATATCGAGCCTGGAATCTAGATTTGTGGATGACTGTAGCTATTAAGGCTTTAATCATAATTTACTTAGTTTGTGGGAATCATAATATGCTTAGTTTAATCACTTAGTTTTTCTTCCATTTTTAGAATTTTATACTTTTTAGACTTAGTTTTGCAACAAAATAATGTAATAGAATGGCTATTAGCAATGGAAATGCAGATGGTAAATATTTATATTAACATATTTATTTTCTTTAGTGCCTGAGAAGAATCAGATGGTTATTCAATGACAGAACATCCACTGCATGCACATGTACAGTGGGGCAAAAAAATATTTAGCCAGCCACTGATTGTGCAAGTTCTCCTACTTAGAAAGATGACAGCGGTCTGTAATTTATCATAGGATACACTTCAACTATGAGAGGCAAAATGAGATTTCTGGCTCTCACAGACGCGTAACTTCTTTAAGAAGCTCTTCTGTCCTCCACTCGTTACCTGTATTAATGGCACCTGTTTGACTTCATTACCTGTATAAAAGATACCTGTCCACAGCCTCAAACAGTCAGTCTCCAAACTCAACGATGGCCAAGACCAAAGAGCTGTCGAAGGACACCAGGAAGAAAATTGTAGACCTGCACCAGGCTGGGAAGAGTGAATCTACAATAGGCAAGCAAGTTGGTGTGAATAAATCAACTGTGGGAGCAATTGTAAAAAAATGAAGGCCATACAAGACCATTAATAATCTCCCTTGATCTGGGGCCCCACGCAAGATCTCATCCCATGGGGTCAAAATGATCATGAGAACGATGAGCAAAAATCCCAGAACTACACGGAGGGACGTGATGAATGACCTGTAGAGAGCTGGGACCAAAGTAACAAAGGCTACCATCAGTAACACATACGCCGAGAGGGACTCAGATCCTGCAGTGCCAGACGTGTCCTTCTGCTTAAGGCAGTACATGTCCAGGCCCGTCTGAAGTTTGCCAGAGAGCATATTGATGATCCAGAAGAGGATTGGGAGAATATCATGTGGTCAAATGAAACCAAAATGAAACTTTTGGGTAATAATTCAACTTGTAAAGTTGCATCCCAAGAACACCATACCTACTGCATGGGGGTGGAAACACAATGATCTGGGGCTGTTTTTCTGCAAAGGGGACAGGACGACTGATCTGTGTTAAGGGAAGAATGAACGGGGCCATGTATTCTGAGATTTTAAGCCAAAACCTCCTTTCATCAGTGAGAACATTGAAGATGGAACGTGGCTCAAAATCAAACGATAGTCATTATGTTACGGTTCGCCATCTAAAAACAATGACAATCCGTATAAACAAAAATAAATGAGTTGGGACCCAAGTGTAGTTAGCTCCAGTTGGTAACAATAACTAAAATAAAACTAAATAAATAAAAGGAAACAAAACCGAAGATATAATAATAAATAAAACTAAATAAAAGAAAATGCATGCCGTAAGCATACCGCAGTGCTATTCAAAGCACGCTTATGGCGTGCCTCCATTGCACAATCGGCGCTCCAGGTCCTCGCATGGCAGTGTACGGAACCCGAACAAAGCTTCCGCGAGCTTGTGCCGCTCAACCGCGGTTAAGCCAGCCACGGGAGTATGTGGATGTGGTAGAGGATGTGGTTAATAAACTCAGCGTCATCTTCAAGGACGATCTGAGGAGAAAAAATACTCCCAATCGCGCTGAGGAGGGGGCGACAGCGGGAAAGCGACGGCGGGAGCAAGGCTAAGAGCTGCCAGGGCAGCTCGGTAAAAGCAAAAATGAAAATAAACAAAAGGCTGACCCTACCCTATCTAGGGCCCTATTTACCGAGCTGCCTCCTGGCAGCACCCATCTGAGGGTCTTGATAACCCCAGAATGTACCTCTGTCCCTACTAAAAGAAATGTAACAAAGAGAAAATGAAAAAGTCGTCTGAAACAATGCAGGCAGCAGCGAGCACGTGTGCGCGTCAGTGACAGCCAGGTGCATGAGAGAATCACGTGGAATGTAGCAACACTGAGCAAGCCCCAAAAATGTGCTTTTAAGGGCTCGACTGCAGGTGTTGCCACTTAATAACTCCTGGCTGTTAGTGGCCAAAGAGTGATCCCTGACACACTAATGATGAATCTGCTGCTCTGTATTTATGATACCAGGCCTGGGAGATAGTTCAAAGTCATGACCTCAGGTTGTTTTTTAGCGAAATCTTTCTACCTAATGGAAAACAGAGTCTGTTGACACTGTGGTGTGAGAATAACTGCCCTCAAACACCATCATTTGTGACATCTGTTTCTGTCAACCCTGTAGATATTTGTGTTCCTTAAGGGATTCTCCCATAGTTTGTGAGTTTGTTTTTCTTTGGCATCTTAAGTGGATTGGTGGTTAGATCCAGCTGCAGGAAATGGCAGTACTTGAGGGACTAAATTGAAATCTTAAGTTCAGCTTGCAATGAAAAGATCAAGTGGTGCATTGAGGAAACACTACAATGGATTTTCACCATTTGTTTCACCATTTGTAAAATCTGTTTACATTTTTTAACTGATGTTGCCTTGATTGTTTTGAGATTGTAGTTGTTGTCAAATTTTCTTATCCATGGGCTGATTTGAGTATGCATATAAATTTTAATCGCCTGGGATTTTTGTCTGCATATTCTGGAGTTGAATGGTGCAAAAAAGAGAAAAACGTCAACATTACTTTGTTTAAATTGAACTGGGAAACCCCAGTGTCAAAGCTTGAAAATACAGAGTGGTACCGGCCAACATGGTCTCGGGTATTGACTTATGCAGGATGATCGGCCAGTCACATATGTATCAGATCAGAACTATGTGCCAATCGAGAAGGACTGCATTAGCATTGTGCTTGCATTTCAACACTTTCACATATGGCCATGCAAAAGTTACAGTAGAGACTGACCACAAACTGCTGATAGCCATATTCACCAAGTCTATACTGCATGCACCAAAGTGCCTCCAGAGTCGGGGATTCATAAAAATAGAGCTTTGTGGTGATCTGAGATGTTGGATTCTTAGCTTCTTGTTCTTCACTTTCTAGTTATGCTGTAATAGCTAGAGCCGCAGAGGGTCAATAAGAGCTCTGATACTCTTTGACACAAGAACCCCTACACACCTTCAAATTAACTGCTAATCCTAGAGGTTCACATACTTTTTGCCACTCACAGACACAGTGGTGCTTGAAAGTTTGTGAACCTTTTAGAATTTTCTATATTACTGAATAAATATGGCCTAAAACATCATCAGATTTTCACACAAGTCCTCAAAGTAGATAAAAAGAACCCAGTTAAACAAATGAGACAAAATATTATATTTGGTCATTTAATTATTGAGGAAAATGATCCAATATTGCATATTAGTGAGTGGCAAAAGTATGTGAACCTCTAGGATTAGCAGTTAATTGGAACGTGAAATTAGAGTCAGGTGTTTTCAATCAATGGGATGACAGTCAGGTGTGAATGGGCACCTTGTTTTATTTAAAGAACAGGGATCTACAGGGGTTAGACAATGAAACTGAAACACCTGTCATTTTAGACCACAATAACTTATTAGTATGGTGTAGGGCCTCCTTTTGCGGCCAATACAGCGTCAATTCGTCTTGCAAATGACCTATATGTCCTGCACAGTGGTCAGAGGGATTTTAAGCCATTCTTCTTGCAGGACAGTGGCCAGGTCACTACGTGATGCTGGTGGAGGAAAACGTTTCCTGACTCGCTTCTCCAAAACACCCCAAAGTGGCTCAATAATATGTACTATTTACTAATAAACTGGTGACTGTGCAGGCCATGGGAGATATTCAACTTCACTTTCATGTTCATCAAACCATCTGAACTCTGGTATGTCACCCATAATGTTGTGTGCATTGCAATATTTTGAGCAAAACTGTGCTCTTACCCTGCTAATTGAACCTTCACACTCTGCTCTTACTGGTGCAATGTGCAATTGTAACGCCGATGGAGGGTAGGAGACAGACGCAGGCAGTGGAGTACAAACAAGAGGTGTTTATTTCTTTTATAAACTGCAATGGGAATGCAGGAGCTACGAGAGCAGGTGGGTACCTTTTTGTGTAGCGGCGTGTATGTGAATGAGTGGTGGTATATGTATGGTAGCGGAGGGAGGTCGGAAACAGGAACAGGTGCAGGTGATCAGTAGACAGGCGAGGACGAGCGTGGCAGATTGCGTGTGTCGGGAGCGATGCTTGACGGGGCGTGACAGCAATTAATGAAGATTGGCCACCAGAATGGTCCAATTTAGCCATGAAACCTCCCACACTAAAATGACAGGTGTTTCAGTTTCATTGTCTAACCCCTGTATCAAACTCTGCTCTTCACAGCACATGTTTGTGGAAGTGTATCATGGCACGAACAAAGGAGATTTCTGCAGACCTCAGAAAAAGAGTTGTTGATGCTCATCAGGCTGGTAAAGTTTACAAAACCATCTCTAAAGAGTTTGGACTCCACCAATCCACAGTCAGACAGATTGTGCACAAATTGTTACTCTCCCTAGGAGTGGTCGACCAACAAAAATCACCCCCAAGGGCAAAGCGTGTAATAGTTGGTGAAGTCACAAAGGACCCCAAGGTAACTTCTAAGCAACTGAAGGCCTCTCACATTGGCTAATGTTAATGTTCATGAGTCCACCATCAGAGTAACACTGAACAAACAATAGTGTGCATGGCAGGGTTGCAAGGAGAAAGCCACTGCTCTCCAAAAAGAACATTGCTGTTTGCTAAAGATCACGTGGACAAGCCAAAAGGCTATTGGAAGAATGTTTTGTGGATGGATGGGACCAAAATAATTTTTGGTTTAAAAGAAAAGCGTTATGTTTGGAGAAAAAAAACACTACATTCCAGCATAAGAACCTTATTCCATCCGTGAAACATGGTGGTGGTAGTATCATGGTTTGAGCCTTGGCATCTGGGCCAAGACGGCTTGCCATCATTGATGGAACAATGAATTCTGAATTATGCCAGAGAATTCTAAAGGAAAATATCAGGACATCTGTCCATGAACTGAATCTCAAGAGAAGGTGGGTCATGCAGCAAGCCAACACCCCTAAACACACAAGTCTTTCTACCAAAGAATGGTTAAAGAAAATTAAAGTTAATGTTTTGGAATGGCAAAGTCCTGACCTTAATCCAATCAAAATGTTGAGGAAGGACCTGAAGCAAACAGTTAATGTGAGGAAACCCACAAAACATCCCAGAGCTGAAGCTGTTCTGTACGGAGGAATGGGCTAAAATTCCTCCAAGCCGGTCTGCAGGACTGATCAACAGTTACAGGAAATGTTTAGTTGCAGTTATTGCTGCACAGGGGTTCACACCAGATACTGAAAACAAAGGTTCACATACTTTTGCCACTCACTAATAGGTAATACTGAATCATTTTCCTCAATAAATAAATGACCATGTATAATGTTTTTGTGTCATTTGTATTAATGGGTTCTATTTATCTACTTTTAGGACTTATTGAAATTCTGATGATATTTTAGGTCATATTTATGCCGAAATATAGATCAGTTGGTGGCGGTATTTCACCATAGTTTACCAACCTCCATATAAAAATCAAGAAGAAGGGGGAAAACCAAAAATAAAAAGGAAAGAAGAAAATAAAATAAAATAAAAAAACTAATTTCTGTATCTTATTACTGCGTCTCCTAATCATAACCTTAATGTCAGTAACCAAACGTACATCTGTTGGCTTTTTGGTTTTTCAAAAAACGAGTTTTCGGACACAAGCTGTTAAAGAAGTGAAGAGCAGCAAAACGTCCCCACAAAGTGAAACAAACATCGAGTCCTCACACTGATATAATAGATTTGTCCAGCCACTCCCCCGCGCATGCGCACGCTCTGCCACGTGATAGCTGGGTAAACAGTTGGATTGTGAGGAGCAGCCGGTAAAAGTAGCGGTAGATCATTGAGGCTGCAGGAGATTAAAGTGTGAGCAGCACTCTTAGTTAATGGTGAGCGATTTCTCTCATTAATGTTCCTTATAAGCAGACTTTGGATATATTTAAGACTGTGTTTGTAGAGTGTGTAGAAGAAGAGCAGTAACCCAGCTGATGATCCAGAGCTGCATTCCTTTACCTGGGGCCCCCAAACTCAGTCTAGAGCCTTAAAGGGACTTTTCTTTTGGACTGACGCTTCCACTTTCCGTCTGTCTGATTTCTAATGAATTGAAGTTTGTAATTAAAGAAACGTCATCGCACAGGATACAGATACAGGTACAGATGTTGTCAATACAGATACGTACAAAAGCAGCTTATGTACTTTCATATAAGGGAAAGCAGTGTGTCGTGATTTATTAGGTGAATTTATAATCAATTATAAATGAATTCTAAATATGATATAATTCTGAATACATTTTCATGACCATTAAATTATTTTGTGCTCTGCTTTCCACTGTTAATTAGTTAATCACAGGCATCTTAAATCTCAGGACAGCAGTTTTTTTATTATTATTATTATTATTACTATAATTAACTGAATTTCCAGATATTAATTTTGCACAAAATTACTACTGAAGATCAATGAATGCTTTAAAATTTAAACTCTTCTATTTCACATAATAATAATAATAATAATAATAATAATAATAATATGACTAGTTTCAATATAACCTTGTGTGTTGATGTAACCTTGTCTGTCAAATTGTCATTGATGCTGAATAGTGATGTTAAATAAACTAAATAAACAAACAAACAAATATAGGTCTTTTCTTACCCAAGGTTGGGTTTAGTGGAGAGAAAGAAAAAAGCAGAAAAAATAAAATACTGTGAGAAGAGGCAGGTTTTGAGGAAAGTGAGGAACAGTTGCGAAAAGATAGTGGTAATGTATTCTGTAGTTTTGGGGCCATGACACAGAAAGATCTGGCCGCAGCAGTGGACAATCTTACTTTTTTGGACAGACAGGTGACTTGTATCAGAGGAACTAAGTGTTTGGACAGGGATCTGAGGGTGCAGGAGCTCGGATAAATAATATGGTGCCAGACCATGTCGAGATTTATATGGGTGTGTCATCACATAATGCGCTCTGACTCAAAGAGTGAAATGTGAATCTTGTTAATAATGTTGCTTTTACCAAGACATACAAACATATTTACAATATACAAACTTCTATATATTTCAAAAGTAGATAGTTCAGGGTTTCGGGGATGCATTAGTATGTTTCTAGGGAAAAAAAACAGTTATTTAAGTGTTTTGACAGAAATTTTGTTTTATCAGTAAGTGCCTATCCCAAAATGTGAACAGAATTTTAAATGGAATGTGAAGTGGGACAGGGAGGGAGTGTAACCAAAATAGAACTGGGGTGATATGAGCTGACTTTTGATTTTCTCTCTTTATACGAGAGAGTAATCTTAATTGCAGAGTTTTGCAGATTTTGCTCTTTAGTTCTGTTTGGGATACCAATAAGAAAGGAGTTACAGTAGTGTAAGTGGAACAGGAAGATAAGAGTTCTTGTTCAGTTGTTCAGAAACAATAATGTAATAACAAAATAAATTTAAAAAAATTTCCTTTGCCAATGTAGCGAATGGCCCTCTTACTGACATCAGTGTTTGTAAGGTTATCATTTACAGCCATAAAATATCTTCAGACATCACTCCTCTTTCTCTCTGCCATGCCATGCTCTTGAGTCACATGACAGCACAACAACAAAACACAGCAGACGAGGGAGGAGGAGGAGCACAGTGCGCATGCAAGATATGAAATGGGGGGTGTTTGAAAAGGCTACTTTTGAAGTGGGAGCAGTGTACTGAACGTAGAGGAGAGAACCTGAAGTTAAAATATCAATCCCACCATGTTAGTATCGATGTAATACCAGTACCAATGTTTGTATTGATAGTATTGATATTTGGATCAATCTACCCTACTTTAAACCCTAGACCTGTTATAGCTTAGTGATTATGGTACTGGACTATGGACCAGAAGGTCCTGGGTTCAAATCCCACCTCTGCCGAGCTGCTACTGTTGGGTTCTTGCAATCCAGTCACTCTGGATATGGGAGTCTGCCAAATGCCTACATAGATGCATGTATTGCTTAGAGTTGGGTGAACAACGACGTAGCGGGATAATTTTAAACCATAAAACTGGATAATGTTCAATTTAGTGTTGGTCCAAGTTGTTTTATACCTGGTTAGCAAGGGGTTTGATATATTTATATATTAAATAGTAATTATATGCCTTTTTTCGAAAACAGGAGACGTTTGGGATCATTTTTTATTCTCCTCAAGGCATACCTCAAGACCCACTTGTAAAGGCTTAGCCCCCCATTCATAAATCTGGTTTATGGCAGTTATTGTTGGTCCATGCTGGTTAGTGGTGGTACAATATGGTTTATACTGGTCCAAACTGATTTATAATGGTTAGTGGTGGTACAATATGATCTGTAGTGGTGTAGTGGAAAACAGACTGGTGTGTAAGAATGACTTCTTCACCCCTACTTATGCTTACTGCTGTTAGTAAGTCAGAGAATATGAGGGTGGTTGAGTCTTTGTACCTCTGTGCTTTGTTTATATAGTGTGAATAGTGTACTTCGTTTCTCTTTTTTGAGAAGTCCGCAAGCCTTTTTACAGTCTCCGAGGTAGGGATCCTCAATATCACTACCACTCAGGGACCACGTTACTACAAGCTTAAATTTGTGGCATCTTTTTGGTATGGCAGCCTGTTGACCCATGTAAATGTAAAACTCGCTTGGCTGTGGACAGTGATGCTGGTGTTCAAGCAGCTTCCAGTTGGTGGCAGGATTGTTTCTTGGTGGTTGTTGGATTGCATCTGACCATTGTTGTGGTTTTGGCATAGAAATAAATTTTAAACTTACACTTTTACTAGAAAAGAGCCAATTGAAATGATTAAGTCGAGAAGCAGACAGTCTATTTATTGCAGCAATTAATGAATAGCAATAAGAGCATAAACATACAGCAAACAGTTGTGTGACGTACCAAAGAACTCTGGCTTTGACATCCTTTATATACATTTTGCAGCTTCCAATTTTAACAAGCCAACAATATTTTTAACATGCTTTGTTCACGCCCTTTTTTCCACTGTGATTAAGATAATTGTGGTGTAGGATTTGTTATTCTCTTTTTATATAATTAATTGAATACACCACTGTTACTTTATTTGGTAATTTTTCTTATACATGTTGGCCTCATATATTCCATGAACATGCATGCAAGAGGTCTTTGACAGACCACTTTCATTTTATCATTAGTTGGCTAAAAATACAGTATACCATCAAGACCAGTGTCCTCTCAGCTCAGGGTGATAGTGTGCGTCTGTAGGGTTTTTATGTCTGAGATTATCAGAGTTCTTATTAACCCTCTGCAGCTCTATGACCAAAGACGGAAATAGGACGCAGTCGAAGGATAGATGCGTGTTATTATTGTTATGATCTGACTCCAATTTAGTTTAATATCTGACTCCAATTTAGTTTAATATCTGACTCCAAATTCTATATAGTTTTTAGATGTGTGGGGTAAAGAGCCCTAGCATTTACTTTAATGGTTTAATCTCCTATTAATGTTACTCTAGTTCAGAGGTTCATACCATGTGCAAACTCAGTGTATATTATACAACGCAATATTACACCTTATTTAAGTCTGTCAGAGGTTGGTTACAACATATCTAGTGTATTAATGCATTAAGTTAGTTCAGAGGTTTTTTTATCAACGTGCCAGCTAGAATCATATCAAGATCTACTCTTTTACATATGGCAAAGGTTGACCATTAACATGTCTAACTATACAGCTTTCAAGAGATCTATTATTACATATACATTATCTGTCTAGAAAGGACTACTAGAAGACTAGTATAAAGAAAGGAGTAACAGTGAATTTATTACAAAAGACAGATAATAATAATAATACAGACAAATAATACAAACTTACAAGAAATGATGGATCGCGATGGTAACGAATGTTGGCCTCTCGAATCTTCTCAACTAAAAGCTCTCATTCTTTCTCTGTTTCTCTCTTGGTTCTGTCGCTACATATCTTTATATTCAGTTAAAAACCTTTGATCTAACAAGAGGACAAAGTTATCACATGGGTGTCAGCTGACTGTGGCAATATGTAGTTTGCATACAGGATGGTGTGTGTGTCTTGAGGTGAGAATGTAAGCCCCATGCTGTTGGGAATGACCGCACCTCTGGTTTGAGGAAATTACTCTCTTCTCAGTCCAGGCAAATGGTGTCTAATATGGTCAAAAATGAGTGTCCATTCTGGGCATTATCGTGCAACCATTGTGCTGTATGTCTCACCACCTTGGTCTCCTTGAAATATGGATCTCATAGATACCAAACATAACGTACATACACATACATTCTGAAACAAAATAGCATCTGCCACATAATAGTACAGGTATAGGAAAATTGCATTTTTTCCTACACGTCTTCTTTCAGACCTTGGTAAACTGAACACAACTCCAAATAACACAAACTTAAAAATTAACCTGAAGCCAAGTGATGCTCCAAGTGATGTTCCTGACTTGTTTAAGTCTATGATCCTCTTTCTCAGATCTGCACTGAGCTTCCTGGCTGTTCCAGGATGTTATTTAGTCCTGTTCACTTAGTCAAGACTAACCTACCTGTAGTACAAGTCAGCTAGTAGTCTCACAAAATTACAGTTTAATAGATTGTTAATACAGTAAAATATCCTGTAAAACATTACATATAATATCATACAGTTTATAGAGTGGGCCAAAAACGTAGTTAGTCAGTCACTGATTGTCCAAGTTCTCCTACTTAGAAATATGAGAGAGGTCTGTAATTTTCATCATAGGTACACTTCAACTATGAGAGACAAAATGAGAAAAAAATCCAGGAAATCACATTGTAAGATATTTTTTTAATTATTGTGGTGGAAAATAAGTATTTGGTCAATAAATTTAGTTCAACTCAATACTTTGTAACATAAACGTTGTTGGCTATGACAGAGGTCAAACGTTTCCTGTAAGTCTTCACCAGGTTTGCACAAACTGTAGCTGGTATTTTGACCCATTCCTCTAGAGATCTCCTCTAGAGCAGTGATGTTTTGGGGCAACACGGACTTTCAACTCCCTCCACAAATTTTCTATGCGGCTGAGGTCTGGAGACTGGCTAGGCGACTCCAGGACCTTGAAATGATTTTTTACGGAGCCACTCCTTCGTTGCCCGAGTGATGTGTTTGTGATCATTGTCATGCTGGAAGACCCAGCCATGTTCCAGCTTCAGTGCTCTCACTGATGGAAGGAGGTTTTGGCTTAAAATCTCACGATACATGGTCCCGTTCATTCTTCCCTTAACAGGAATCAGTCGCCCTGTCCCCTTTGCAGAAAAACAGCCCCAAAGCATGATGTTTCCACCCCCATGCTTCACAGTAAGTGTGGCGCAACTCAGAATTCTTCTTCCACCAAACACGGCGAGTTGAGTTTTTACCAAAAAGTTCTATTTTGGTTTCATCTGTCCACATGATATTCTCCCAATCTTCTTCTGGATCATCCATATGCTCTCTGGCAAACTTCAGACGGGCTTGGACATGTACTGCCTTAAGGGGTACACACCTGGCACTGCAGGGTCTGAGTCCCTCTCGGCGTATGTGTTACTGATGGTAGCCTTTGTTACTTTGGTCCCAGATCTCTGCAGGCCATTCATCAGGTCCCTCCATGTAGTTCTGGGATTTTTGCTCACCGTTCTCATGATCATTTTGACCTCACAGGATGAGATCTTGCGTGGGGCCCCAGATCGAGGGAGATTGTCAGTGGTCTTGTACGTCTTCTATTTTCTTACAATTGCTTCCACAGTTGATTTATTCACACCAACCTTCTTGCCTATTGTAGATTCATCCTTCCAAGCCTGGTCGAGGTCTACAATTTTCTTCCTGGTGTCCTTCGATAGCTCTGTTGTCTTGGCCATGGTTGAGTTTGGCGTCCGACTGTTTGAGGCTGTGGACAGGTGTCTTTTATACAGATAACCAGGTCAAACAGGTTCCATTAATACAGGTAACGAGTGGAGGACAGAAGAGCTTCTTAAAGAAGTAGTTACAGGTCTGTGAGAGCCAGAAAGCTTGCTTGTTTGTGGGTGACCAAATACTTATTTTCCACCATGATTTACAGTTAAATTCATTAAAAATCCTACAATGTGATTTTCTGGATTTTTTTTTCTCATTTTGTCTCTCATAGTTGAAGTGTACCTATGATGAAAAAAATCAGACTTCTCTCATATTTCTAAGTAGGAGAACTTGCACAATCAGTGGCTGACTAAATACTTTTTTTGCCCCATTGTATTACATGAATAGTTGTAGTAGATTAGAATGCATATTCATGAACAGACCTTGTTCATAGAACAATAAGCAGCTTTAGGCCAATTTGTTTTGTTTAGCAGGGACGCTGTTATGGTTTGCTAGTGATAAAAGATTCTTTAAATTGGGTTTTACATATGTTTGTCTAATTTTGTTAATTAGTCTCTAATGAACATGATATCCCCAATCATTTGTAGTTTGATTAGTGAGCAAATAGATTTAAAATTCTCTATAAGATTTTGGCCTTATGGAAATGTTTGAGATCAAATGTTTTTGTTAACATCTGTATCACATTTTTTGTTGTATTTGCCTATTGTTGTGTAAAACAAAAACTAACTCTGTTTTTTGACTGTTTTCACCAAAATATGTTTTTCACCACAGAGTTCATGAGTATTGGAGTCTTAAGGATGTTTTTCGACCTTAGGAGTGCTCTTTGTTATTGCTATCTGATTTAAAGTGCTCACCAAGATTTTGAGAATAACCGAAACTAAAATTTGTATCAAATTTTACATTTAATGTCCTTGAATGTAGTAAATATGAATTACAGTAACCTGTACAGAGACGCATGTTCAAACGTTTAGAGGGAACAATCCTCGCACTTCAACCCAGTGGAGTTAGAAATAGGTGGATAAATATAACATGAGCATATATAGTATTTAGGAAAAAAATTAATACAGTAGCAGCAGCAAAAGAACGTGAGCTGGTGTGGCAAAAAAATGCTGTCTAAGTCAATGGTGTGAGTGATAACTGAAAAGGTTTTATTCTGAGTCTTTCACAAAATGTAGCTACTTATCAGGAACTGAAGATGAAACACAAAATATAGTTCAAACAGGTAAGGTATAATGTCATTACATGCAATCATGATGTTGTTTAGCTACCCTACCTAATTAAATAATACTCAGTGGTTATGTCATAAATGTAAGTAGCTAATGAAATTTCCTGAGAGAGAGAAAAAAGTTAATTGTTTAGCCATTCCAACACTGACAGTATTTCATATTATCTATTTGAAAGCAACACCTACATGCCTTTATACATACAAGTCTCCAAATTTGTTCAATGTTGGATGTGTTCAAATTTGACCTCTATTATAGCCAATAGAAAAAGGCTGAGGGCCAAAAACAGGTGGGGGTCCACCACCACCTCTCACAGAGGCTGAAGAGATGGCCTTCATTCAAAACACTGGGTGACCTGTTGCTGAAGGCATCCCTGGAGGAAGATCATCTGACCCAACCAACCCCCATGACCCAGTGGCCTATATAAAAGGGTAGTCATTCAAATGAAGGATATAAATGTATGTACATTCATTGTTTTGCCACTGGGGGATCAGTGACACCCACCCGTCCATTAATAGACACAACTTGGCACACAGATTTTCTTGTAGCAGTACAATCCTTTATAATTGACTGCTTTTACCTTTCCAGATTCATAGTTCATGGTGACTCAGATTTACATATTTGAAAAACTGTGATGCACACTGTTGTAGAAGCAAAGGTCCAATTATGTAAATTGTCTGGTTTAAATTAGTAAAATTAGTTAAAGTTATGTTTTAACTGTCTAGTCTTCTACATTTTCTACCAGTTACTGTTGGTGTAATCTGGTGGAGCCATAACAGACCTCCATGCATGTGTAAGTACTTTCAATACTCCACAGAAAATTGTTCATTTGTCTTGCAGGAAGGTAATGAGGAAACCTTGTCAGCTGCCACAGAGAGGGAATATACAGAGACGCCTACTGAGGTTTACACCTTGAAAATAACATCTAACAGCTGATCATACAGAGTGATGTTGGAAATTATAATGGGGAAGACTGTCCATTTACCTCCACAGCACAAAGTACCTCAGTAAGATGTTGTTCAGAATTGGCCCATGACGTACATGACGTGGACCAGTCTGGTGGCCAATCTTCATCAATTGCACATTGCACCAGTAAGAGCAGAGTGTGAAGGTTTAATTAGCAGGGTAAGAGCACAGTTTTGCTCAAAATATTGCAATGCACACAACATTATGGGTGACATACCAGAGTTCAGATGGTTTGATGAACATGAAAGTGAAGTTGAACATCTCCCATGGGCTGCACAGTCACCAGTGTATTAATAAATAGTACATATTATTAAGCCACTTTGGGGTGTTTTGGAGAAGTGAGTCAGGAAACGTTTTCCTCCACCAGCATCACGTAGTGACATGGCCACTATCCTGCAAGAAGAATGGCTTAAAATCCCTCTGACCACTGTGCAGGACTTGTATATGTTATTTCCAAGACGAACTGACGCTTTATTTACCGCAAAAGGAGGCCCTACACCATAGCAATAAATTATTGTGGTCTAAAATGACAGGTGTTTCAGTTTCATTGTTTAACCCCTGTACATTCATTTACATTTACAGTCGTATGAAAAAGTTTGGGCACCCTTGATAATTTTCATGATTTTTCTTTATAAATCATTGGTTGTCCAGCTCAGCAATTTCAGGTAAATATATCAAATAGCAGATGAACACTGTGATATTTGAGAAGTGAAATTAAGTTTATAGGTTTTACAGAAAGTGTGCAGTAATTATTCAAACAAAATTAGGCAGGTGCATAAATTTGGGCACCCTTGTTATTTGAATACCTTTAGCACTAATTATTGGAACACAAAATTTGTTTTGTAAGCTCATTGACCCTTGATCTACATACACAAATGAATCCAACTATGAGAAAGTGTTAAGGTGACCAATTGGAAGTTTTTCTCCTCTTTGGATCCTTTCTGAAGAGTGGCAACATGGGACAAAACAACTCTCAAATGGCCTGAAAACAAAGGTTGTTCAACATCATGGTTCAGGGAAAGGGAAAAGCGCTCTCAGAGATTTCAGCTGTCAGTTTCCACTGTGAGGAACATAGTGAGGCAATGGCAGACCACAGGCACAGTTCTAGTTAAGGAACTCCCGAAGTGGCAGACCAAGAAAAATCTCAGATAGGCAGAGGCAAAGGATGGTGAGAACAGTCATAGTCAAGCCACAGACCACCTCCAAAGACCTACAACCTCATCTTGCTGCAGATGGTGTCACTGTTCATCGTTCAACTATACAGCGCACTTTGCACAAGGAGAGGCTGTATAGGAGAGTAATGCAGAAGAAGCCTTTTCTGCAGACACGCCACAAACGGAGTCACTTGAGGTGTGCTACAGCACATTTGGACAATCCAGCTTCATTTTGGAATAAAGTGCTGTGTACTGATGGAAAATAAAATTGAGTTATTTGGACAGTAAAAGCGGAAGGAGAAGAAGAAGGAACACAGCATCCCAAGACAAACACTTGCTACCCACAGTAAAATTTGGTGGCGGTTCCATAATGCCCGCGGGACTGTGTGGCCAGTGCAGGTACTAGGAATCTTGTTAAAATTGAGGGTCGCATGGATTCCAGTTAATATCTCCAGATTCTTAAGAACAATGTTCAAGAATCAGTGACAAAGTTGCACCGAGGCCAACGACCCCAAACCCTGCTCATAATCTACTAAGGCATTCATGCAGAGGAACCAGTACAACGTTCTGGAATGGCCATCTCAGTCCCCAGACATGAATATTACTGAAAATGTGGGCTGTCCATGCTTGGAAACCATCAAAGATGACTGAACTGGAGATGTTTCTAAAGAAGAATGGTCCAAAGCACCTTCAACCAGAATCCAGACTGGAAGCTGTAGGAAGCGTTTAGCGGCTGTTATTTCTACAAAATGAGGATCTACTAAATATTGATGTAATTTTTCTGCTGGGGTGCCCAAATTTATGCACCTGCCTAATTTTGTTTGAATAATTACTGCACACTTTCTGTAAATCCTATACACTTCATTTCACTTCTCAAATATCACTGTGTTCATCTGCTATATGATATATTTAACTCAAGTTTGCTGATCTGAACAACCAATATTTTTATAAACTAAAATCATGAAAATTATCAGGGGTGCCCAAACTTTTTCATACGACTGTACATTTACAGCATTTAGCAGACGCCCTTATCCAGAGCGACTTACAATTGATACAATCTTACAATCCAAGCAATTGTGGGTTAAGGGCCTTGCTCAAGGACCCATCAGTGGCCCTGGACCCTGGACCTTTTGGTCCATAGTCCAGTACCTTAACCGCTAGGCTACCACATAGACTTCAATGTCATTTTTTTGTGTTCCTGTAGCTCCCCATAACTTTTAGAAACAAATTGAAAAAATCTAATTTAGAAATGGACCATATAGATGGAGAAGACAATAATGGAAATGCAACTGCTTGAACATCAGTTAAAAGTGGATGAGGTTCCCACAGGTGGATGATTTTACTTGTGTGATGAACATAAAAGATATTTACCTCTGTACTGCATTTGTACTTGCAGGAAATAAAGATGACTTCATAAAAAGACAGGCATATAATTTTATTTTACACTGGGGAGGTGATAGCTTAATCAGAAATTATGGTAGCAGATTGTGTGTCTCACTGCTCTTCCATCTCGTGCATCAGCAATGTGATCAGGATTTATATCAGGATCAGTCACTGGATGAGTGGAACACTGTCTGATCACCAGCCATTGAGATCCCATTGGTCATCTCTACCCTGGCTCATGTCCTGCAGTGAGCCAAGTTAGCCTGCATTGCTGCAGGCCAGGCTCAGAATCAGGGCAAGCGATCAGCAAATAGGGCTGGCAGGGGTATGTTCTGTTTGTAATCAACACATTTTCTTATAATACAAGGATACAGTTTACATTATCAGTTGCAAAACGAACTAGATATTGATTATAAGAATATATGGTTATATGTACTGTATCACCTTGGGCAAATGTAGCACTGAATGTACACTCATGAATAATTTTAAAGTCATGCGCAGACCCCGGCCACTTTGCTTCCACGTTGCTGATAATTTGGGCTGCATCACATATGATCTTCACAGTCCAGAACAGTAATTAACTGCGGTGGCTGTATTGTGATTTGTATTTCATTTGTAATGCAAAATTGCTATTATTTAGACCTACCTGCACATTAATGTTGTGTAAAAACCTTCACTTAATCTCCTTTATTTAGCAAAGAGTACCATATATGCAGCCAATCACTCTTGGAAACCCTAAAATCATCTTAATATTAAAATCATATTAACTGATTCGAGCTTCATATTAAATAAATTACTTATTGCTTGGACTGATACCTGAAATTCTGTGGGATTCTTCTTTGATCAGGCTTGTGGCTCTGTGACTTTGGAACACGACAGAGGTTTATATTAATCGTTTTAATGCAAGCGTAACATTTCTGACAGCCGGACAGACGGTTGCTTTAGAATATGCTCAGCATCACTGATTCTGTATCGCAAAGTCCCCTTGGCAAAATCCTGGAGTGTAACACAAAGAATTTGCTCCGAACTCAGGGCGTGTCCACGGAGTGTCATATGAGCGATTGAGAGCGGAGAACATTGTTAATAGAAATGATCGACTGGCCTGAGAAACGCTAAGGCTCACACAGATAATCATCAGGGAACGAGGAAACATTAAAGCGGGGTCTGATTAGCCTCTCCAGACGTAGATTTCTCTGTACTGTTTGTGCTTCGATGTGAGAAACTCAGGGTTAGTTGAAGTAAACCTGCTAGCGAGCAACTTAGCTCCACGGAGTATGTTGCCAGAGTAACTGACTCCAAGTTACGCTGAACTTGCTTTGTGAAACCGAAAACCTAGGGTATCCGTAAACTCTGAGTCAACTTACTCGGAGTTTTCACTAAACCTGCTTTCTGAAAGACCCCCAGCTAAATGTATCCACAAAGTGAACACACTGAAATAACGTGTTCAGCTCATTCCACCGTGAATGCGCATTGGGCACTCTCCACCGCGTAATAGGCTCTATGCACGCTTGTCTTCCGGGTTCTCTTATACCGGCAGACTAACTTCCGGTTTTAAATGCCGGACACTGAACACGTATCGTTAAAACACGATTATCTTATTATTAATAATATTAATAATCAAGTCAAAGTGAACTTTATTGTCATTCAGACTATACAGCAGGGTGTGTACATCTGAACGAAACTGCGTTTCTCCAGTCTCCGATGTGCAAGAATAACAAGGGTGTAGAGGCGAGAGACTAATATATACATATACACACATAAATAGAGAAAAAACAAAAAATAATAATAAAGATACAATGTACACAACACATATAGACATATATACACATGTGAATAAGCACATATACACGATTAAAATATTGAGTATACACGTATTTACACATGTGGTATACAGGTATATACACGTGTGTATGTGTGTGTGTGTGTATATATATATATATATATATATATATATATATATATATATATATAGATATATATATATATACGTATATGTGCATATATTGCGCATTGAATAGAAATGAATGCTATGGCACAATTTTCACAGTATGTATTACTTATAATGTATTATAATCTATTACCTAATGATTTGGAGGGACACAAGTCTCCTTAGTCATGTCACAATGGCTGTTCAGGCTGCAGAGTTTCATACCCTTGCGACTAAGCTCACGTCATTTTCATTCTCAGTTCATGTCCAAAGCAGTGAAATGGACACTACAGACCTTTGTGTGTTTGGTGATTTGAATATTATCCCTCTTGATGTTGACAAGAAATTTCTTTCTGATCTCCTCGTCCAGCGGAAACGAATGAAAACTCACAAGAGAATTATACCTTGCTGACACCGAACACAACGGGACAGAACAATGTTCTGATGCCCCTCGTTCTTGTTTTTGAAATCGCAAAACGTTATTCCTCATTATGCGAATGTAAATCTCTGTATTCCCAGCACTTCAGAACTTTCTTTACAGTCGCCTATGCTGACCGGAAGCTGGAATGCCGGTATCAAGCATCAGTTCCCCGACTCTTATATACAGTACATTTCTATTTAGTTATCTCCAGACGGTATGTCAGGATTATTCTCCAATTTTTAGAAAATCTCCTCCCCCTTTCTAGGTCTACCGCGTCACTCTTATCTCTGTCCCCAAGCGGTGTTCCCCCAGATGTGGCCCAGTCATTCTGCCCGAATTTTAATAATAGCATCAGGCCTTGGTCGTATAAGTTTTATTCAGATGCTGTTTATTTTATGTATCTTTATTGTTTATGTATTATATGGTTATGCATAGCCGGCCTTCTTAGTTATTATATATGTACGGGCTCCTATGAGCCAGACTCATTATGTTTTTACCACTAATGTGTTTTAAATATTTTTCAGTATGGAATTATAAAGATATAAAGCACCCAATTTTTCACTCACCTGTGCATCTTTTTAAATGTGATATAACATTAAACATGATTGATTGATTGATTTGATTAATATTTGTTACTTCTAAACTGTAGTTCTTGACATTTCCACATATATGGTTAAATCCAAACCTTAATACAAATTTAGTTTGGGTTATTCTCAAAGTTTTGGCGAGCACCTTGAATCAGATAGCAATAGCAAAAACACTCTTAAGGTCGAAAAACATCCTTAAGGCTAAAACACTCAAGAGCTCTGGGGTGAAAAACAGGTTTTGGTGAAAACAACCAAAAACATAACAGTCAGTCATTAACACAATAATGGACAAATAGAAATATAACAAAAATATAATAGACATGTTAACAAAAACATTAGACCTTCTGAAACATTCTTAATAAAGCCAAAGTCTTGTTGAGGACTTTAAATCTATTTGCTCACTTCTCAAACTACAAATGATTGGATATCATGTTGATTAGACACTAATTAACTAAATTAGACATTAACATGTGTAAAGCCCAATTTAAAGAATCATTTAGAGGTGCCAACATAAAAATATTATACTCTAGCAAGCTACCTTCCTGAACTCATTGTGTCCCTGTCAAGAACGTTATTTATCAATAGCAAGATAAAGTTCTTGCTTAACAAAACAAATTAATCTAAAACTGCTTTCAGTCGGTTTTAATCTTGTGTTCTATAAACAAGGTCTGTTTGTACAGCCACGAAGCTGAGAATAGTCATAAACAAGCCATAAGTATTCTCACAGCTTTTCATTAAGCAAAAGCATAAATTAAGCAAAGAATGTAAAACAATGCATAAAAATTAAAATTAATGAAGACTTTAATGAAACTCCGTCAGTTGCCATGTTCTATGTCAGTTTTACTTACCGCTTCTCTCCTAGCGCCAGTGGCACGGCATTAAAAATCCAGAGCCAGATCAGTTTAGAATCTGTAATGGTACAAGATACTCTAACAAAAAAATCTAATTCCAGTGATGCAAAGTAAGTTAAATTAAATTAAGTCAACCTTTTTCTGTATGCAGCTTTTGCTGCGGAAGTATTCCACATTTGAGTACCTCACAATAGAGTTTTAAAGTAATTATCCAGTCCTATTGCTTGTGAGCTACCAACCACCTGGACAGCACACACATTTTCTCAAAGACATTGCAGACATATTGTCTAGAATTTTAACTGATTTTGATTTTAATTTCTGGGGATTTTAATATTCACATGGATATGCTCTCAAATCCTACTACCATTGAATTCTTGAAACTGCTCAGCTCTTTTGATCTCATATAACATGTATCAGGTCCAGCTCATAACCACAGCCACACTGTAGACCTGACAATTTCGAGACTGATAAAGGTTAGTTTACTTGGTTGGTTTACCTGGATCATTTTGGTGTATTTTCCAATAAGCTATCAAACACTAGACCAATTAGTGGAAAGCAAACACAAACCAAGCGTTATCTCAGTGCTCAGTGTTATGTGGTGGCCTTCAGTCATTGCTGTAGGTCCTGGGATTGATCCCCAGGTGGAGAGGTCTGGATCCTTTTTCTGTGGAGTCTGCATGACCTCCCCGTGTCTGTTTGGGTTTATTCCGGATAAAAAGATAAAAGAGCTGTGATAGTCATAGTATGCTGTTGGAAGAAATGTGATGTAGACCAAGGACAGGGTCATTACAATATGCAAAAATGTGTCAGGATAGGAAGCCAGAGATGAGGGAAAGGATAAAACAGACAAAAACACTGTGAGACTACATTAATACAGGGAGTTGACTAGAATTACAAGATTGTAGGTATTTTCTCTCACCGAGTACGGTTTTCCACCCTTTGTACAAAGATGTGTTAGGTTAATTGGTGTCTCTAAAGCACCCCGCGCGCGCGTGTGTGTGTGTGTGTGTGTGTGTGTGTGTGAATAGGTGCCTTTCCTGCGACCCTGTAAAGGATTAAGTGGTGAATGAATGAATGAACTGTAGTTATCATCAATATACTGACGACACTCGGCTTTATTCTGAATTAGAACTGGAATTCGTAAAATCAGGAAGTTCACTGTTTGTTCAGACTTATTTAACCCAAGTGGTTTTGGAGGCCAAACAATGTGTTCAGAATGTAGGCATTATTTTTTTTTTAATGAGCTCAGCTTTAAAACGCACATCATGACTACCTACATGACAGCTTACTCCCACCCCTGAAATATTGCAGAAGTTTGAGAAATGATATCTCCTACAGATAGTGAGAAACCTATTCATACATTCATTACACTGAGATTAGGTTATTGCAATGCTGTTTTATCTGCTCTCCCACAGAGCTCTATTATACACCTGCAGCCAGTCCAGAATGCTGCTGCCAGCGTTCTGACTCATTAGAAAAAGTTGGATCATATTCCATCTGAACTCATTACACTGGTTATCTGTAGCTTGTGGAATAGATTGTAAGGTTCTAGTTATGATTTTTAAATGTCTTCATGATCGTGCTCCTCTTTATCTTAGTGAATTGATTGTTCGATATGTTCCAGCTAGAGCTCCAAGCTCTTTCCACAGTAAATTGCTAGTAGTTCCTAGAACTCAGTTAAAGAGTGGAGAGGCCGCTTTCAGCCGCTATGGCCCAGTCTTTCCGAGGAGCTCTGACCCATTTATTTACTGAGCACCTTTAAAAAGGGGCATAAAATATTTCTATTTACATCTAACATTGCCATTTTAACTGCAAAACGTTAATTGTAACCTTTTTATTTAGACTGACTTTTATTCTTTTTGCTTATTCTTTTAGCTTAATTATTGTCTTAATTGTAATTCCAGTTGACAGAGAACATTAGAAGAGCCCTACCTTTAGACACTTTTAAATTCAGGATGAAAACATTTCTATTTCTGCAGGCTTTTAGCTCTGTTTAAAACGCAGTTCTCTTTGCAGTTGTATTCTATAAATGTGTCACACTTGTGCACCACGCCCTCCTTATACCACCTTCTTTCTCCCTCTTCCATCTTTCATCACCTACACCTGCTTCTTGTGTTCTAGACCTTTCCGTCCCTCTATATATACCCTCTCCCTCCACAGACTCATCACTGAGTCTTGTGGTTCTGTCCGCGTTTCTAGCTGCCACGCTATTGCTTTCCTAAGCCTTCCTATCCTTCTGATTCTCATTCTCTCTCGTCTCATTCCTGATCTCGCTCCTAGCCGTGTCATCATCCCTAGCCGTTATGTATCTCTCTATCTATTCACCCATATCGCTCCAAGCTGTATGTCCCCTCTCTACCTTATTCGATCGCGTCCAGTATCTCTATCCTAGCCTTGGTTTATCGCTCACCTACCTTCAGTCCTCGATTCCGTTCATCTTCGTTTTCATTCCATGGTCCGTTCGTGTAATCACCTTGTCTGTATTCTGGTCCGTGTGTCTCTTTGTTTGTTTTGTAAGTTCTGTGGTCCGTTTCTCTAAATAAACACCGCCCTAGTTCTGATCCACTCCCTGCATGTCTCCTATTCCTCAGCCGGCATGACAAAAGGCACTCTTATCCTAATTATTTTAGAAATTACTTCTTCTGTTTTAGATCTATTGATTTTATTTTGTATTGTTTTATTCTTTTTAAATCTTAAATGCATTATTATTATTTTATTTTACTACAAGATGGGTGACCGCATGTTATTAAGATAGAGACTGGTTTCAAAGTGTTCATATTTACTTTTCCAATAACTGGTTTCCCTGATTTGCCAGTCATAAGCGGAATGAGGTCATGGCCTGTTTATTCATTAAAATTAATTCATTTAGAGTTAATGCTGTAATCCACTTCAAAGGCTTCTAACATCTTGTAGAATCCATGACACATTGATTTCAGGCTGTATTATAGATGTAATAGAGGTTTCCTAATAAAGTATATAGTATGTGCTTAGTTGAGTTTATGTGTATTTTGCAATAGGGGCCAAGTTTCTTGGCAATACATCTGATTCTGATAAGCATATTCATTAGTGCCCTCAGCATTTTGGTCCCCACTGGATGTATCTGCAGACATACTGCATGTGTCCTTCTTTATTTCCTCTATTTTCCTTCTTCAAGGGAGAAATGGGTACTATTCCAGGTGGGATCAAGTGTTAATTATTTATATTACAGTTGTACTTTATATTACAGAAGACAAGATGGAGTTACTAATTATTGCAAGTTTTTCTTAACTGTTTTGTATTTCTCAATAAAAGATATTGTAAACCACTGTGAGTGGGATTAAACTTGTACTAGGAAACCCGATGAGATTTCAAGGGCAACGTGTTTACCATTCAGCCAAGCCATAAAAAGAAAGACCTGCTAGCTACAGTGTAGATTTTACAGATTGAAATGACCACTCTGTGAAATCACAGTAGCACTTGAGGGCACCTAACAAACTCAGTATTTCCATGTTTAATGTTTGTTGTACTTGGAACCACTGAACACAGCTCCAATGTGTCCTAGCTCCCAGACACCTTTCAGATTTGGATTAGATTTGCTAGAAACACTGGAACCATGAAACTGTGAAGGGCAGCAGATAAGAGAAACTGGGTAGTTGGATCAGAGCCCCTTCTCAAAGATGACCAGGAGACAAAAGTACAAGTAGTTTATTGTGCACTCAAATTCAGACAGAGTCAGGAACCAAGCAAGTTCACTATCCTTTTGTCCACTGAGAACTACAACAGACAGATCTACAAAAGGGCAACCAGTCTGAGTAGTGTACTACTCAGGGAATAGCGAATGACTAGACACACATCAAGACTCGGGTTAAGAGACTGATGGATAAAGAACAATGTATGTGGTGGTGGTGGTGCATGAAAGTTTGTGAAGCCTTTAGAGTGTTCAAAATCCTAAAAATAGATTAAGAGAACCAAATTAACCAAGTAAGTTAAAATTTTATAGTTAGTCATTTAAATATTAAGAAAAATGATTAAATGTTACATACATGTTAGTGGCAAACGTGAAATTTTGCTTTCAGTATCTAGTGTGACCCCCATCTGCAGCAATAACTGTAACTAAACATATCTGGTAACTGGTTCCTCAGCTTCAAGAAAATGTAGCCCATTCCTTCATACAGAACACCTACAACTCTATATGATGGTTCTCTAATTTCTATTAGGGATCTTCTTCAGTTTTCTCATTCAACATTTTAATATTGTGCTTCAGAATACATTTAAATTATGACATATACTTTATAAACTAATCTTCTATTCACATTAGGATAGCTTCTACCCTATAAGCAGTGACAGTGAAATTTAGAAAATTGTAGGTTGTTCTCTAATTTTGATCTGCATTGTATTTCTAATCAACTTCAGTTCAGGGTTGTAATCTTTGTAATCAATTGTTTGATTTTCTTTTGACATGTTTTGTCGTATTTTACTACAATACAAAATTTAAACACAAAATATAAACTGTATGTTTTTAAATGGACACTAGCATTGCAACTTTCTTTGCGCAAAATGACCCGTCATCCTGATATATGTCCAAATGAGAACTGAAATGAATTGTGCAGCATGCAGAATTTAAACAATATTCTGTATGACATTTAAGTCCAGAAACATCACAAGAAGGCTCTGGATATTTGATTAACTTTATAATCAGGATATACTCTACACATTGTATAGAACAGTGCAGGTTGAACTAGTTTGAGGTGTTTGGTAAGACTTAATTCAGATGAAATGTAATATTTTAGTTGCTAACTAGTTTAACTCCATACTCTATGGCTCTACTGTAGCCAGATTCAAATTATGATAATTGTTTGATTTTAAAATTTTATGACACGAAAATACATTAAATACATTTTACGCTGAGAGAATCGCTGAGAGAACTGACGCGGAGAATTGCGAGGATCTGGCAACCCAGACTGATCTGCGGTTGCACACAGGACGCCGTTTCGTAGCTGCTAGCAGCTTTTACCTTTGATATATTTTAATTCCCGATCGCATCTGTATCTTATATAATCGTATATATAGTAGGTTTTTACAACATCTTAATCATTTTATTCTCGTACCGGCG
>JAJAGP010005666.1:0-30380 GCA_025084515.1 Ancistrus triradiatus | reverse complement strand
ACACTGACCATACACAACAACCACCCCCCACCAACATGGTGCTGCAAAATAGGGCTTCTCACAAACATGAAAGTTAGAATAGAGGGATTAGCTGTCATATAGTTAATAACGATTAAACATTTCACAAATTAAACTATTAAACAATTAAAAAAAAAAAAAAAAAAATTCAGAATTAATTTTTTGCACATCACTGGAACTCCCGCCTTCCTGTCAAATTTGATGGTTTTGGACTATCCGGAAGTACCGCCCACCTGTCAAATTTGATGGTTTGGCCTAACCGGAAGTCCCGCCTTACAAACCGGAAGTCCCGCCCACCTGTCAAATTTGATGGAATGGACCTGTTATATCTTTCTTGTGTGCATACCACAGCATGAATCGGACTCGCATAAAACAGACGGGAGCGGGGCACAGGCCTGCCGCTCGGATCCGAGGCTGAAAAGCACAGAGTGAGGCGGTAGAGGCGAGGGACACGCGGGGGCGCGCGACGCCGGGGCGACCGAACCTCAATACGCCGGAGCGAAGCCGCGATAACAGGCTGGTTCTGACCCTACGCTAAATCTTCGTCCTGGATTACCTCCGAATCTCCAGATTCGTACACCGGCTGAGCCCCTAAAGCGGGCCCAGTCTACCAAAGTCCCTAACACCGACCGTACCGAAGCGACAGCACGAATTAGACCCCCCAAAGTCTCTCTAACACAAAAACCGTAGCGTCCCTAAGCACAGCAAAAACCTGGCATAGACGCCACGGGAATCAGTAGGATTGAAGGCGATGGTGCGACGCCTGTCAGTGCCAAACAAAGCTCTTAAATAGAGCCACTGACAGGTGTGTGCAATCGTGCCGTAATCAAGGGATACAGGCACGATCGCATGGTCTGAGGATCTCGACCAGTAGCTGAACCAATACTGGCCTCTAGTGTCAGCTTGGCGGAATCCCCAGACTGCTGGGAAGGTACTACACGCAATGGGGGTCAACAGTGGCCACTAGCGACCACTGTGCACCTCGTGACAGAGTCTGCATGTTCTCCCCGTGTCCTTGTGAGTTTACTCTGAGTACTCCGGTTTCCTCCTACAGCCCAAACACATGTCTGTTAGGTTAATTGGGGTCTCTAAAAAGTGCTCCGAGTGTGTGTATGAATGTGTGTGTAGGTGCCCTATGATGGATTGGCGCCCTGTCTAGGGTTGTTCCTGCCTTGTGCCCTATGCCACCAGTTAGGCACCATCTCTCCTGCGACCCTGAAAAGGATTAAGTGGATAATAAAGTGAATGCATATGAAAATAAAAAAATAAATAAAATGAAATAAAATATAAAATATACAAAATATAAAAAATATAAAATATAAAAAAATAAAAATTTATAAAAAATAAAGTCGGGACACCAGGACATGGATTGAAATATGGGATTTTCCTGGACAAAACAGGATGTCTGGTCACCGTATTCCTATATCCCTCCAGTGGTTCTGCAGCTAGCTAAATTGCCTAATATATGGCACATAATATATGACACATTTGCATAACAGTTTTTATTTTTTGAGCAAAAATAGTAAATATGGTAAATAAATTGCAAGAATGACTGGGGTGAATTTTGAAGTTGCATAGAATTTTAAAAAGTCCGTCATATTCCTGTTTCAGGATTTACTGATTGACAACTGCTTGTAACGCGGACGTGGCAAGAACGGGAGAAAGACGAGCGCAGGTTCTAATAGAAGTAAAGCTTTATTATTATTAAAGAAATAGTCCATGCAACTAAGGGAAACACAGCTAACAAAAAACATACCTAGAAAATAAACTAATGGCAGAGCCACAAAACGAGTGCGCCCGGCGGAGCCGCAAAATGGGTGTGCTTGGCAGAGCCGCAAGACAGGCGCGATCGGCAAAAGCTGCAATAGGGTTGCGATTGGCAGAGCTGCAAAACAGGCGTGATCGGCAGAGCTGCAAAACGTGTGCGATCTGCAGAGTCGCAAAACGGGAGTGATCGGCAGAGTCGAAAAATTTCCCAGAGCTGCAAAAATGGGCACAAACGGCAGGGAGAAAACACGGACAGGACGTGAAACAGACAGGAAGTAATCCGCAGACGGACGTGGAACTGGCAGGGAAATAAACATGGACAGGACGGGAAACTGGCAGGAAGTAAACCACAGACGGAATGCGGAACCGGAAGGGAGATAAACGCAGGCAGGACGTGAAACAGGCAGGAAGATAACTGGGGACGGAACATGAAATAAGATGCTACTCAAGAGCGGACATAGCACGAAACAGGCAGTCTAACCCTACGCATACGGAACAGGAATCAGGCAGGTAAATCCAAAGCGGACAGGACGCGAAACAGGCAGGCAAAACACGCGATACGCTAGGACATGACTGAGGCAATAATCTGCCCTTAATGTCTCTCAAAGCCAGGCTTATAAAGAGAATTCCACAGCTGTAGACAATTCAGAAGCGGTGGAGCTTCCAGATAGACCATGGGTGTGACAGTACCCCCCACCTCCCATCCCCCCCAGTCGTGCTGTTGGCAAGATTATGATCTGGACATCTTCAGGAAGCACGGCGTTCTGGACGTCCTCTAGAAACACCATGGTCTGGACATCCTCTGGATGAAATGTGCTTTGGAAGTTCTCAGAAAGTGCAGCGTTCTGGAGGTCCTCAGGATGTGATGTGATGTGATGGACATCGGGACAGTCTCTGTGACTGGTGTCCTCTGTATGGGAGTCAGCTGGACAGTCTCTGGGACAGGCATCCTCTGGTCGAGCATCCTCTGGATGGTCTCTGGGATGGGCATTCTCTGGTCGAGCGTCCTCTGGACAGTCTCTGGGATGGGCGACCTCTGGATGGGCATCTGGTCATTGGGACAAGCATCCCCTGGATGGTTGTCATCAGGAGGTTCTGACACTGACCTCCTCAGGGCAGGCAAGGCACGGACATCCTCAGAGCATGAACGGGCACAGGCATGGACTTCCTCAAAACTGGAAATGGCACAGATGTCCTTGAGGCAGGAACTGGCAACAACGTTGTCTGGAAAGATTATTGAATGGACCTCCTCTGGGCAGGCTCTGAAACTGACCTCCTCAGGACTGGCACTGGCACAGAAATCCTCAAGGCAGGCACTGGAACTGCAGTCCTCTGGACAGACTCAAGCACAGACTCGAGTATAGCTGTCTTCTGGGCAGATTCAGGTACAGCTGTCCTCTGGGCAGACTCCGAAATGGATGTCCTCTGAACAGACTTTGGAACAGATGCCCTCGGCACCATCTCTGTAGCTCACATCTAAGGGACAGGACCCTGAAGTGATGTCTCTTGGACGGGCTCTGGACTGGACTGCCTCTGGGAGGACTCTGGGGCTGACGTTCTCCTGACACTGGTTAGCAGAGGGTCCAGCAACTGGCGTGCAAGCTGAGGCACAGACAAAAAGCTGGGGGGCAGAGACCTCAGCAACAAACCCTCACTGTGCCGAGGAACCAAGGAGTCCCTCTGAAAGTTATCAGGAGGAGGGCCAAATGCAGACTCCAGTGCCTCCAAAAAAATTTCCCCAGTCCCAGCTTGAGCCATTGGCCACACGTTGGTGGTCCATTGCAGCACTTTACCCAAGAGGCGCGAAACTATAAACAAAACTTTGGCCAGGGGTGAGCATGACGGGTATAAATAAAAAATATTTTGCACACTGGGAGATGAACCACTGACAATGGTCCCGATCTCCATCGAACTTCACTGGCAGATCCGGAACAAAACTAGAACCCGCTGTCTCCATGGTGGCAGATTATTCTGTAAAGCGGAAGTGGTAGGAACAGGAGAGAGACGAGCACAGGTTTTAATAGAAGTAAAGCTTTATTAAAGAAATAGTCCATGCAGCTAAGGGAAACACAGCTAACAAAAAACACAAAAAACAGATGCGATCGGTGGAGCCGCAAAACCGGGTGTGCTCAGCGGAGCTGACTGCAGACGGAACGCAAAATAAGACAGTACTCAGGAGTGGACAGACCACGAAACAGGCAGGATAACCCTACGTGTACGGAACGCGAAACAGGCAGGAACTGTAAATCCAAAGCGGACGAGACGCAAATGGGAATAGATCCACAGGTGGACGGAAAGCGAAGCAGATAGGTAATCCAATATGGACGAGACACAAAACAGGCAGGAAAAACATGCGGTACACTAGGACATGACCAAGGCAATAATCGAATGTCTCTCAAAGTCGGGCTTATAAAGGGAGTCCCATAGCTGTTGAGAGGCGGGGTTGAGAGGCAGGGAAACCAGGGTGAGAACAAGGTGTGTCACACTGCTTATGCGATTCTGCCGCTTTGAGAGGTCGTCCAATGATCATAAACCTTGAATCAGTGCTGGACATATGAAAAGTGGTCTGGCCAATAAAAACTAGGATTTTTTTTCTGTGCAAAATGAACCTGTCCATACTCCATTCACTGACAGTAAAGGGATATTTTCTTAGATCATAACCAAACCAACTGACTGTGGTGTAGGGAACCAGGGCTCCAGTGGAGGTTAGCAGAGCACTGGATGGAAGCCTGGGAACTAAGAAAGGCCAATCTGACTGTCTTCCGCATCTTGTGGCATCAGTGGGGGCGGTGTTCAGTGGTCAGGTAGAGCCAGAAGGCACATCACCTTGGAAAGGCGTTCCACCACAGTTAGGATCATAGACATCTTGCCTTAGACTTTGTAACTGTCTCAGGAAGGACAGTTACAAAGTTTAAGGCTATACGGGGAAAGGGTCACCCAGGAACAGGAAGGGGAACCAGAATTCCGGTGGGGAGTTGGTGAGAGGAGTTGATCTTAGAAATAATATTTTTTAAATTAACAAACATGCCAAAACATCAAACTTTTTACAATGGTGAATTGTCTCAAAGCAACTTTACAAGTTTAGATTATCTCCTAATATCTACGTCCAATCCCAAATTGAGCAAGCCTAGGGCGACAGTGGCAAGGAAAAACTCCGTAAGTGTTATGAGGAAGAAACCTTGGGAGGACCAAGACTCAAAAAGGGACCCAACCTCCTAGGGCGGCGTAGATGATAAATCTAAGAACGAAACTAAAGTCATGGAGTCATATTTCAAATAGAATGTGAAATATGCACATCGGCATTAAGTGGTCTGGGCATGTTGGGGCTGGAGCTGATGATGGAAGCAGCTTGAGTGAAGCTGCAGCAGATGAACTTCATGTGTGGGGCGAGAACTGGTACCGGAAGACAGCTCGGAGAGAAAACAGAAAATGTAATTAGTTATTGATTAAAAGCACAGTGTCTATTAACAATCACTGATGCCATGTGTAGCATGAGACCCCGGCAGCATTAGCTATAGCAGCATAGCTAGAAAGAGGAGAACCGGAAGGTAACACAGCCAAGAGGGATCACATGAAACATCGGCAACCCCACGGGAGGCACAAGACAGCAACCCAGCGTCTCTGATCACCATAAAACTCTTTGACCATGAACCCCCAGCTCTGCCCTTAAGTAAGGCAAGGATGCACGAGGAGTCAAGATCACAGGACCGAAGCCCCAGTTCAGCCAGACCACCCACCCAACACTCCCGGCTAGCGGACAAGGCAGGCAGGCCAGACATGACTCCAGACTCGGACCCCAGTGACCCAAGCCATGCATCCCAGTCTAAATCTAGTCAAAAGCCTGCATAAATAAGTATATCTTTAGCCTAGATTTCAAAGTTTGCAGAGTGTCTGACTCTCGAACTAAAGTGGGAAGTTTATTCCATAGTTTGGGGGCCATGGATGAGAAAGCCTTTCCCCCTGCTGTGACTTTTTTAATTCTACTAACTAAAAGAAGTCCTGCACCAGGCGAACGAAGTAGACGTGCTGGATTGTAAGACTCTAAGTGTTCACTCAGATAATGTGGGGCCAGGCCATGTATAGCTTCATATGTTATAAAAAGTATTTTGTAATCAATGTGGAATTTAACTGGTAACCAGTGATAGAACAGGAGTGATATGATCAAATTTTCTATTTTGAGTTAGCACTCGAGCAGCTGCGTTCTGAACTTATTCAGAAGTTTATTTATAGAGTTACTAGAGCATCCAGTTAGTAAGGCGTTACAGTAATCCAACCTTGATGTTATAAACGCATGAACAAGTTTTTCTGCATCATTAAAAGAGAGGATATTTCTAAGTTTAGCGATATTACGTAATTGAAAGAAAGCATTCGAGTGATGCTGCTAATGTGCGCATTAAAGGAGAGATCTGAATCAAATGTGACTCCTAATTTTTTTTACAGATTAACTGGTCAATACTGGACAGCCATCTACATTTAGGATAGATGTAGCCAACCTGTCTCTCACAGCCTTGGGTCCCACTAATAGAACCTCCATTTTGTCTGAGTTAAGTAAGAGAAAATTTAATAACATACAATCTTTTATTTCCTTTACACAGTCCTTAATTTTGTTGATTGTAAGGCTGTCATTAGGTTTGGCTGATATGTACAGCTGTGTATCATCTGCATAGCAGTGGAAACTAATGCCATGTTTACGAATAACTGAGCCTAGTGGTAGCATGTACAGAGAGAATAAAAGCGGACCAAGCAGGACCCTGAGGCACGCCATACTTCACTTTTGAGAGCTTAGACCTTAGATTATTTATATGAACAAACTGGTACCGGTCAGTTAAGTAGGATTTAAACCAAGAAAGTGCTGATCCCTTAATACCTACAGTATTTTCTAGTCTGTTTAGTAAAACATCATGATCTATAGTGTCAAATGCTGCACTTTAAATTTAACAGAACAAGAAAAGAAACACATCCCTTATCTGAGGACATTACAAGTCATTTAGTACCATAATTAATGCTGTTTCAGTACTATGATGGGGCCTGAAGCCAGACTGAAATGTTTCATAAATTACATTCCTTTGGAGGTAACTGCAGAGCTGCTGATAGACGGCTTTTTCTAAGATTTTGGAGAGAAACGAGAGATTTGAAATTGGTCTATAATTAGATATCACACAAGGGTCAAGATTTACTTTTTTAATCAGTGGTTTGATAACGGCAGACTTAAGGGATTTGGGCACATAACCAAAGTAATGCATGAATTTAAAATAACTAACACTGGCTCTATAATACTAGGTATTACTTGAGTAAACGTGTAGGAACTGGATCTAATAAACATGTTGATGGCTTAGACGAGCTGATCAGTGCAGATAGTTCAGTAATAGTAATTGGGGTAAAAGATTCTAATCTTGATTTACAGCTCATTGAACAGATGTCTTCACTAGTGCTACATCTGGAAGGTTGCTGAATAGTTTGTTGATGTGATGAGCATCAAGTTTGATGCCTAATGTTTTCTATCTCATCATTAAAGAAAGTCATGAAGTCATTACTGGTAAAATTAGACAGAACGGGAGAATCACTTTCTGTAGGGTTGTTTGTTAATTTGGAGACTGTATTAAAGAGAAATCTTGGATTATTTATATTTTTCGCTATGATTGAGGAGAAGTATGCAGCTTTAGCTTTAGTAAGGGCATGCTTATACTCTGCCATGCTGTCCCTCCAAGCAATCTTAAACACCTCCAATTTACTATGTCTCCACTTGCGCTCTAGATGCTGTTTTCTTTGCTTTAAGGTACGGGTGTGGTCATTATACCATGGTGCTAGCCTTTTTTCCCTAATGCGTTTGATCCTAGCAGGAGCAATCGTGTCCAGGGTTGAGCGAAGCACACATTCTAATTGGTCATTTACACACTGAAGATGATTGATCTCCATAGGTGTATTAAATTTCAAGTCTGGTAGGTTTTTAATTAACACAGCTGGAGTAGCAGATGTGATAGTGCGCTTGGTGTGATAACGAAGCAGAAGGATTTTATTTATTAGAGATAGCTCAAATACTAAAAGATAGTGATCTGAAATCAAATCACTTTGCGGGAAAACATCAAGGTTATCAATATTGATACCAAATGTTAATATTAAATCTAAAGTATGATTACAGCGGTGGGTTGGTCCCATCACATTCTGAGTGATACCCATGGATTCTAAGATAGACTCGAAAGCAATTTTAAGTGGATCCTACTCAGTGTCAAAGTGAATATTGAAATCACCTACAATGAAAGCCTTATCTGTTGATAGTAGTAAGCATTAAAGAAAGTTAGCAAATTCCTGATGAAATTCTGAATAGGGACCAGGAGGACGGTAAATAGTGATAAGCTGAAAAGAGTGTGGTTTTGACTTCCATAACGATGGATCAGTCACATTAAGAATCAGTATTTCAAAAGAATTGGCCTTGTAATGGGATTTAGTTGTAATACCTAGCTCTTTGTCAAAAATTGTGGCTCTGCCTCCCATCCCGACCATTAGGACGAGGGCGATGAGCATGACTGTATCCAGGAGGTGTGGCTTCATTTAAGGCTAAATATTCACCAGGTCTAATCCAAGTTTCAGTGAGACAGAGAGCGTGTAAGCGTTTATCAGTGATCATTTCATTTACAATCACTGCTTTGTTTATAAGTGATCTAATGTTAAGTAATATTAGCTTTAGTCTAAGGTTGTTATTTCTTTGGGAGCTATCTGTGTTTATACTAATGAGGTTATTAAAACAGACTTTTTGAGAGCATTTACGTTTAGGGCAGATGCGGGTAACAGACACAGTTAATAATGGGGTTTCTGGGTGACGTGCATGCTACAAGCCCAGACAGTTGGTTAAGCCGGTCTGTCCTGGCCTGTCTGCTGCCTGACCCCTGCTCTGGATAGTCAGCCCCTAACCAATCGGGCCATAAGACTATGGGCAATGTTGCAGGAGATAAGAGCAGCACCCTCCTAAAAGGCCAGGCTTACCCTCAAAGGCTGTAAAGTTGTCTATATAGCCCACATTGTTTTCAGAGCACCACTTGGACAGCCAGCAGTTCAGCGACCATAACCTGCTGTAGGCTTGGTCACCTCGCCGCATTGGGATGGGGCCAGAGCAGACTACAGCATCGAACATCGCCTTCGCCACTCTAACCACCTCTACAAAATTAGCCTTAGTAACCTCTGACTAGTGAAGGTGTATATCATTAGCCCCTACATGAATAACTATTCTAGAGAATCTGCGGCTCTCGAATTCACTAAGACTCATTACAATGTCTGGCACTCTGGCTCCGGGAATACAGGTAACTCTAGCTGCTGGTGTCCCTAAAGGGGTAGCTAGTTTCACGTGTCGTAAAATAGAGTCACCTATGACCAGAGCTCTTTCAACAGGCTGCTCAGTGGGTGCATCACTGAGGAGGGTAAACCTGTTGGACACGTAAAGAGTGGTGCTCTCGTGGACTAGCCTTACGACTACGTCGCCGAACCGTCACCCACTTGCCCTGCTGCGAGGGCTCTGTCTGGGTGGGGGCACTAACTACACCTATAGCATCCAGAGCTGCTATAGCTCCGTCAGACTGGCTGACAGTTTACACAAATCACAAATAAAATTTTAACTAATGACGGAGGAAGAATATCTAAATATGCCACACTCGGCATCACTATTTGAGACAAATCACACACTCTTTGTCTGACCCTTCACAAGGGAAAAGTTTTTTAGGTAAAGGTAAGATAGCGCCTAAGCATTTGTTGCTTACTTGCACATAAATCAAAAACTTTACTGGTCAAGGAAGGAAAATGCTAGGAGAAAAAGGATTCTGGTAAATTCAATCTGTCACCAGACTTAATAAACATAACACAATACATAAATATAACAGTGCTGTCTATTTTAAATGTGCAAAAATACATTTTTAAAATAGACTAAAGTAGTAAAATTATTTATTACCTTTTTTATGAACTCATGCAGGAATTCAGTTGTTGTTCATTTTCTCCTTTTAGGAAACACTTAATTCAACCACATTTGAAAACCTATTTTATCATGTCAAAGAAAATGTCATCAATGCCAGAAAGAAAAGTACAGCAAGTCAGACACTCTGCCAGTATGGAGACAAGGTATGTATTATAAAATTATGATATCTGCCAGTTCTCTTAAACTCCCCAAAACAGAATAACTAATACAAGTGCGGCACGGTGGCGCAGTGGTTAATGCCTTATCTGTGTGGGTTTACTCTGGGTGCTTTGGTTTGCTCCCACATTCCAAAGATGTGTTTGGTTAATTGGTGTTTCTAAAGTGCCCTTAGCGTGTAAGTGTATGTGCCCTATGATGGATTTGTACCCCGTCTAGGGACTGTGGTAGCCTAGCGGTTTAGGTACTGGACTATGGACCAAAAGGTCCAGGGTTCAAATCCCACCTCTACCAAGCTGCCACTGTTGGGTCCTTGAGCAAGGCCCTTAACCCACAATTGCTTGGGTTGTAAGACTGTACCAATTGTAAGTGGCTCTGGATAAGGGCATCTGCTAAATGCTGTAAATGTAAATGTCTAGGGTTGTTCTTACCTTGTGCCCTCTGTTGCTGGTTAGGCACCGGCTGTCCCACGACCTAAACTAGCATTAAGTGGATAAGACAATGAATGAATGAAGTAGCCTTCAGTTCTTTTTTCTGTAACTGTTTTTTGATTGGAAGACAGGTTATTTAAAATTGGAAAGTTGCGTTATTTATCAAAATGTGTAATTCAAGAATTAAAAGCATTTTACTCTTGTTAACTGATTTTAAAGTTTTGTTAATTTTTTTACCTATCTTTATTTAGGCTATGCTCCAGGAACCTTTAGGGAAGTTTTTTGGAGAATGCCCTTCTGATGCCACAGAGAACTACAAATCACAGTGCCGAAGCTTTGAAGTGACACAAGTCATAAACAATGAAGATGTTCCATTGTTAATCCAAGAGAACAGGATTAAAAATGAAAGGAACCCCCAAAAACGAGAGGCTCTTAAAAGAAAGCATGCTGAGCTAAAAAGAGTAAGTACGCCACTTTTAGTGCATTGCTGTATTATTACCACATGTAACTTATACACATCATGTTTCCACAGCATAACCACAAAATAACCAATTACACATTTCTTTCATCAGACAAGTTTGTGCAGTCTGCATTCTGAACAATGTGACGTTTGAGCTTGTTTTAACTAGCAAAAAGTGTCTGGATGTGAGTGAGACAGTTTGAATATAAAGTTGTTGCTGAGAGCCTTTTTATAGGACAGGGGGAAGCAATTTTTATGCCCTCTTGTGGAAAGACTCAGTGTCTAATCAGACCACACCAGTAGTCATTTGCATTTCTGCCTGAGACAGAACTACATGCTGAGTTCTATCGGTGTTCTATCTGTATGTATACACACACTCATTGACAACAAATAAAGCACCTCAGGCAAATATGTAATTGATTACAGATGTGGTTTGATTAGACACTGGGTCATGCCACAAAAGGGTGTAAAAGTGTTTCCCCACTGCCCTATAAAAAGGCTCTCTGAGGCTACTGCTGAGCAGTGTAGCTGGTGTGTTGATCTGGGGAACCATTGCATACGACAGTCTGATACGACAGTAGTGATATGCACTAACAGATCAGTGATATGTGCAGAACATCCTGCAGCCATGTGTTGCCTCTCATGACAGGGCTTCCAACTGGCATTTTTCAGCAGGATATGCTATGTATTCAGAAAGTCTTTAGACCCTTTCACTTTTTTCACATTTTGTTTTGTTGAGGACTTGTGATAAAGTTCAAGATTTTACCATCAATCTGCACACAATAACCCATAATGAGAAAGTGAAAACAGAATTTTTTCACTTTCGCATGGGCATAAGTATTCAGTCCCTTTGCTATGACACTTGAAATTTAGCTCTGGGGTCTTGTCGTTTCTCTTGATCATCTTTGATATGTTTCTGCATATTGATTGGAGTCCACCTGTGGTAAATTCGGTTGATTGGATATGATTTGGAAAAATACATGAAAGCCCATCTGGAGTTTGCAAAAAAGCACCAAAAAACTCCAGGTGGGCATTCATGTGTTGTTTACTGAGGAGAGGCTCCTGTCTGCCATAAAACCAAGATTGGTGGAGTGCTGCAGTGATGGTTGACTTTCTGTAAGTTTCTCCCATCTGCACATAGGATCTTTGGAGCTCAGCCAGAATGACCATTGGGTTTTTGGTCACCTCTCTTACCCAAGGCCAACTCTAGGAAGAGTCCTGGACTTCTTCCATTTAAGAATTATAGAGGTCACTGTGCTCTTGGGAACTTTCAGTGCAGCACAATTTTTCTGTAGCCCTCTCCAGATCTGTTTCTCCACACAATTCTGTCTCTGAGCTCTACAGTCAGTTCTTTCCTTGTCATGGCTTGTTTTTTGCTTTGATATGCATTGTTAGCCGTAAGACCTTATATAGGCAAGTGTGTGTCTTTCCAAATGATGTCCAGTCAACTGAATTTACCACAGCTGTACTCCAACCAGGGTGTAGAAACATCACAGAGAGAAATGAGAGGTCGCTGTAGCTAACTTTCAAGTGTCATGGCAAAGGCCTGAATACTTATGTCAATGCAAAATTTTACTTTGTCCTTTTTAATAAATTGGCCAAAATTTCTTTATACAGTGGGGCAAAAAAGTATTTAGTCAGCCACTGATTGTGGAAGTTCTCCTACTTAGAAAGATAAGAATGGTCAGTAATTTTCATCACAGGTACACGTCAACTATGAGAGACAAAATGAGAAAAAAAATCCAGGAAATCACATTGTAAGATTTTTAAAGAATTTAAATGTAAATCATGGTGGAAAATAAGTATTTGGTCACCCACAAACAAGCAAGATTTCTGGCACCTGTTTTACCTCGTTATCTGTATAAAAGACACCTGTCCACAGCCTCAAACAGTCAGACGCCAAACTCAACCGTGGCCAAGACCAAAGAGCTGTTGAAGGACACCAGTAACAAAATTGTAGACCTGCACCAGGCTGGGAAGAGTGAATCTAAAATAGGCAAGCAGGCTGGTGTGAATAAATCAACTGTGGGAGCAATTGTAAGAAAATGGAAGCCATACAAGACCATTGATAATCTCCCTCAGTCTGGGGCTCCATGCAAGATCTCATTCCGTGGGGTCAAAATGATCATGAGAACAGTGAGCAAAAATCCCAGAACTACACGGAGGGACCTGATGAATGACCTGCAGAGAGCTGGGACCAAAGTAACAAAGGCTACCATCAGTAACACACTACGCCGAGAGGGACTCAGATCCTGCAGTGCCAGGTGTGTCCCCCTGCTTAAGCCAGTACATGTCCAGGCCCGTCTGAAGTTTGGCAGAGAATATGGATGATCCAGTAGAGGACTGGGAGAATATCATGTGGTCAGATTAAACCAAAATAGAATTGTTTGATAAAAACTCAACTGGAGGAAAAAGGATGTTGAGTCACAGCCCAAGAACACCATACCTACTGTGAAGCATGGGGGTGGAACATCATGCGGGTGAAACAAGGAGAAGACTGATCAGTGATGCAGCCAAGAGGCCCATGATCACTCTGGATGAACTGCAAAGATCTACAGCTGAGGTGGGAGACTCTGTCCATAGGACAACAATCAGACGTACACTGCAAAAATCTGGCCTTTATGGAAGAGTGGCAAGAAGAAAGCCATTTCTCAAAGATATCCATAAAAAGTTTGCTACAAGCCACCTGGGAGACACACCAAACATGTGGAAGAAGGTGCTCTGGTCAGACAAACTTTTTGGCCACAATGCAAAACGTTATGTTTGGTGTAAAAGCAACACAGCTCATCACCCTGAACACACCATCCCCACTGTCAAACATGGTGGTGGCAGCATCATGGTTTGGGCCTGCTTTTCTTCAGCAGGGACAGGGATGCTGCCACCACCACTTGGTTAGTTCTAAGATATGCTTCTTTTCCTTTTGGCTATATCTTAGAACTAACCATTTTAGGGCCCATGGAGTCTTATTTGCACTAAGAATACAGTACTGTAGATGAAAAAAAAAAAAAAAACTATGATAAACAGCAGAGATCTTCACTGAGGGCTATTGTGAATCTGAATCACTGAATCTTTATGTACTGAATCATGAATAAAGTTTTAGCGAAAAAGAGTCACATGTCTCGACTCATACAATTTTAAGAAAGTGCTGAGCAAATGATGAAAACTGAGACAAATTTTCTAAATGCATCGAAACCGAATTTAATGAGTTCCGAGGTGGTTGAGAACCGAGGTACCACTGTGTGTGTGTGTGTGTGTGTGTGTGTGTGTGTGTGTGTATGTTCTCATTGTTAATTAATTCCAGAAGGCTTGTCATGAACCGAAAAGGACAAGTACCGAGCTAATTTTTCCCGTAAGGAACAATGTAAATTGAATTTATCAGGTCCAGACACCCAGAAAATCCACAGTATAAGGACACGTGTTGCCTGATTTATGATGGGGTTACATTCAGACAAATCCATCACAAGTTAAATGCATTAACCTGCAATTGGCTAAAATCATTAACACAAGGCTTATTTTATAATAAAGTGTTGAAAATCTCATGTAATTTAGTGAGTAATGGATTGAAAGTGAAAAGTAAAAGCAAACACTTACTTTGTTGGTGGCACTGTTTGCTCTGTGTGTGTACCCTCACGGAACCAATGCTCTTAACACCTACTAAAACCTAGGTCAGAATGGCTTAGATAGTGAGATATTCATCGAAACAACCATCCTGCTTCTCTCAGTCCAACAATGCACCCCCTCTCAAAGTCTGTCAACTGGGCTAAATGTCATCGACTGCTTGTCTAGCAGAGACATGTCTATCAATCTCTCACCAACAGATACACTACCCAAAAGCAAAGAGCCTTTTTATAGCGCAGATGGGAAGCATTTTTACACCCTCTAGTGGCAAGACTCAGTGACCAATCAGACGACACCTGTAATCATTTACATAACTGCATGCCGAGTTTTGCAGCAATCCGACATTTCTATCTGGATGAGTTATTTTTTGTCAATGAGTATACTGTACAGTAGCTGTATATTGTCATTAATTTTTAGAAAAGAGAAGCAATGACTATGACAGTGAAGAGGATTGCTCGGCAATCTAGAGTTGCAGGAGCCCGGACTATTCAACAGAACTTGACTCCCATGTACAAACTCAAAGTTGTAGAGGAGCATTTCAGGATGACTCTCTTCAACTGGCATGAGGACCCAGTAAGATCTGTTTTTTGCAACTATATGTGATATTTAATAGCTTCTGTATATTATTATTATTAGTAGTAGTAGTAGTAGTAATAGTAGTAGTATTATAATACACATTTTGAAGTACTTAATTCAAAACCCTCTGATGTTTAGATGTGTGGCGTATCTCATTGTAACATGCTAATACCTCTCTCTTTCACTTTCTACAGTTTGTCTTCACTCAATCCCACCGTCAGGTTTTGGTGGATCTTTGTGAGACTGGGTTGGGAATTGAGAGGTATGTGTGACAGGTACACCCCTGGTCTGGGTCATGCAACCCTAGACCCAGGCCACAACCCCAAGTAAGGCCTTTAACTTGGGCCAGGGGGATTGGTGAGCAATGAAGGCTATATCAACGGTCCCTCATTTGGCAGAGGCCTTATATGGATTAGGGAAGCTCAACATTGAGACCCAGGGCTCTACTGACTGAGCTCACCAGTTTTGTATTTGGCCTCTGGCGAGGTGAGTGATGTTAGTTATGGAGTTGCGTCCACAGATCTGGCACACAGGATAGATAAAGAGCATCTGGTCTCTGAGAGACCAAGAAGGGTTCCGTGCAAGGATAGGGACCTGGTCAAGCTGAAAGGGATTCAGGGTCCAATAGCACATAGAGAAGAACTAGATCTGGCATAGGAACAGACAGATGGTCTACACCTTGTAGGACAAAGGATTGCGTTCCAGGGTCCTGCCTCAACAAGAGCTGGGTCTGTGGTCATGTGATGCAGACCAAGGGTGTCCTGTCACAGTATAAAATTTGTTTATGTTGCCAGTAGGCCTACTTAAACTGGAATTTGATGTGATCAGTAATTAATTTCTTGTTTCTTTCTTTGTCTCTATCAGAATTACTGCAGTCATTAGTCAAGTGAGCAGGGAGATGACAATCTGAAGAAAATATATTCAGCTACAGAGCTTTCATAAAGCTACATATATCTGCCACTTGATTTTCTCCAGGGCCGGCGCTGGGGGGGGGGGGGGGGGGGGCGGGGGGGGGTCTTTGCCCCAAATTGTGTCTTTGCCCCCCCCAAGCACAATGCAAGCAACGGCTATTTTTAAAATGATCTCTGAACCAATCACAAAAATGCATTTTGTTTTACAGTGTGAAGATATTTCCTTATTCCTGATTGGTTCTTTGAGTCATATAAAAATCGGCAGACTGCCCCAAACAGTTCAGTTCAGCAGTATATGTTCTGTTAGTGTGAGCGAGAGGCAGGTATACTGGTAAACACTCTTCTGAGTTTAAACTGACTTCCACATGGTAATATTTGCTTAACTGTGGTTTTTCGTTGCTTTAATGTTACTTACCTCTTACATAGGTGTTGCTTAAATTATTTTATTAGCCATTAGCGGTTAGGCTAACTTGGTTCTCCTAACACAGGCTTAAGTTTATTGATGTCTTTCTGTGTGCATTTTTCATTTAATAAATATACATTGTAGAAACACTTATAATGCATCGTTTTTTGATCTAAAAAAAAATCAACTGACCGTGTGAGTGTCGCACCCGAGGGCTCCTCCACACAATGTCAAACACCACCAGCGTTAGCTGACTGTGCTCTTTCCCCCGCGCAAGCCGTCACGGCTCATGGTTTAAACGATTCCTCGCCATCACAACCAGTATTAAATGTTTTTCTGAATCGAACTTTTGGCCACACAGCACGGACTTTTAATCCGAGCTGGTATCGATCCAGGCCATGGCTTGAGTATTCTGTAAGAACTGATGCATGCTTTTGCTTTCCGTGTCATATATTTGAGGGTAAAAATGATAGTGATTTAGCATTCACAAAGCATGGTTATACAAACTGGAAAGCGGCACTTGACAATGATAAAGGCTTTCAGAAGCACGCATCCAGTCAGTCATGTACGAGCTATGGCTTTGTGGGCAGAAAAGAAACAGAGAGAGTCAAGCGGTGACACTATCACTAGTCTATTGGGTCCAACCCAGACAGAGAAAAACCGCTACTATGTTCGATGCATAACGGATGTGGTTCGGTTTTTGGCTGTAAATGAATTGCCTTTTCGTGGTACCCAGGACATTGGCTTGAGGGTTCCAAACACCCCATCTCAGTTCTCACAAGGACCTGGAATACCTACACTCTGCCAAACACCTGAACGCCCGTCAAGCTCGCTGGTCCCTCTTCTTTGCTTGTTTTTCGTTTACCATCACCTATCGACCCGGCTCAAAGAACGATAAGGCAGATGCGCTTTCGTGCAGTCTCGACCCCGCCTCAGCCACTCCAGAGGAACCCGTGCCTATCCTCCCAGCCTCGTGCGTGCTCGGTGCCGTCCAGTGGGACTTCGAGTGTGACTTGGATGCCAGCCTTTCCCGGACGCACATCCCCCAGGAGTGCCCGACTGGTAGGAAGTTTGTCCCACCTGATCTTCGTGACAGACTCATCACCTGGGCCCATGTCTCTCTCTGCTCTGGTCACCCCGGGGAGACCCGCACCCATCAACTCCTGGCTGCGCGTTATTGGTGGAAGAACATGCGCAAGGACGTCCATCGTTTCGTGACTTCCTTCAGTGTTTGCATTCAGTGCAAAACACCACGCACTCTCCCTTCTCGTTGGCTCCATCCCGTGCCCATCCCGCAACGACCCTGGTCCCACATCGCGGTGGATTTCGTCACGGACCTCCCGCTCTCGGACAGATGCACCACCATCTTCTCCGTGATTGACCGATTCTCCCGGGCGGTGCGATTCATTCCGCTGGACAAACTCCCTTCCGCTCTCCACACTGCTGAGAGCCTTTTCGAGTACGTTTTCCGCCTCTTTGGCATCCCGGAGGATATCGTCTCGGACCGGGGTCCCCAATTCACCTCCGCGATTTGGCGAGCGTTCATGGACAAGCTGGGTGTTTCTGTAAGTCTCTCCTCTGGTTATCACCCCGAGTCCAACGGCCAATGTGAGCGATCCAACCAAAAGCTGAAGAAATTCCTGCGCTTGTACTGTCTTCACCACCCGCGGGACTGGAGCCGGTTTCTCCCTTGGGCCGAGATCGCACAGAATTCCCTTCGCCACTCTTCCACAGGCCTTACGCCTTTCCAGTGCGTCCTGGGATTTCAACCGCCCTTCGTCCCGTGGGACTCCACCGCTTCTGACGCCCCGGCCGTCGATGACTGGTTTCGCCGCAGCAAAGAGGTATGGTGCCAGGTCCATCAATGCATCGGCCGGGCTATCCATCGCTACCAGAGGCATGCTGATCGGCACCGGCTTTCTGCTCCGGTCTATTGGAACGTTCAGGGAAGTACTCCATTCTCACCTCGTTATTTGGGTCCGTTTAGTGTCCTTAAACAAATCAATGCTGTTACTTACCGTCTCGACTTGCCTTCTCACCTGCGCATTTGTCCAACCTTCCATGTTTCTCTCCTCAAGCCCTTGGTCCCCGGGCCGCTGGCTGACTCGGATCCTGCGGACCAGCCCCCGCCGGTCGGGCAGGGGGGCGCCTCCACGTACACTGTCCACCATCTTTTGGACTCTCGTCGACGAGGCTCATGCCTCCAATACCTCGTCGACTGGGAGGGGTACGGACCAGAGGAACACTGCTGGGTCGATGCTAAGGATGTCCTGGACCCCCTCCTCGTCCGGGAGTTCCATTCTGCTCATCCAGACTGCCCGGCACCCAGGCCTCGCGGCCGTCCTCGCAAGTCCTTCGTGGTTCCTCAGGTCGTCGGCGTCAGTCAGGCCCCCGTCTGCACGGGTCCTTCAAGGGGAGGTACTGTCACGCTGGCCGCCAGCTCAGCTCCTCTAACACCCACATTCAGCATCGTTCATTGTCACCCGCCGTCAGCTCAGCTCCTAACACTCGCATTCAGCAACGTTCATCGTCACCGGAATACTGATTACCCACCTGTGCCTCATTTCCTCCACGCACTATAAATAACTCTCAACTCCTCTCCTCTCCTCTCCTCTCCTCTCCTCCTTCGCTACCTGGTCCCTAGCTTCACACTCCTGTGCCTTACGTTGTGTGTTACTTTACAATAAACCTTCCTACCTGGTATCTATAGACTGCGTTTGTCTCCTACATCTCCTCCCTCGTTACAGATGGTTTTGATTGGGATTAAACACAAATATGACAATGCAGACACAGCAGGCTTTTGTATAAAGAGTGATTTCAACCCGAGACAGGTGTAATGTAGAGAACCTTTCCCTAATGATCAGGTTCATCTGTAATTCTGTTCCAGAAGAGCATCTTATTGGATTACTTGACTTAGATCAGCTAGATGCTGAATACAAAACTGATCAAATACTAAAGCCTCTCTCTGATGGAGGTTACTGTTCTGATCACATCATAAGTCAGTGCTATGATGGAGCAGCTGTAATGAGTGGTTTGAAAGGTGGAGTGCAGACACTGCTTCAAAGAAAACTTGGTAGAGAAATTCCCTACATTCACTGTTATAATCACCAGCTACATCTCACACTGGTCCATGCAATGCAAGCAGATTCGCGTGCTAAATCCTTTTTTGCACTTTCTAGCACACTTCATTCATTTTTCCAGCGACATTATGTGGTTCGGCGTTATGACACCCACCCTCTCAAAAAGCTTCTAGAGATCCGGTGGACCAGTCATTTTGATGTGACAAATTGCTTAGTGCAGAATGAAGATGTCATTTTTAAAGTTCTGTCTGATGTGTCTAAAGATTCTGATGCACCTGTGGATTTATGCACAGAGGAATCAGGGCTCTTAGTGCAGATGAGAAAACATAATTTCTTTGAAATTGGAAAGTTCCTTTTAAAAGTTCTTGCCATTTTGAAGCCGGCCAATTCAATCTTGCAAGCCAATTCTGTATACCTGTGTAAGGCTGGGGAGGTCATCTGTGCATCTCTGAGTGCTTTAAAAGATCTACGTACTGATGAATCCCTGAATGATCTGGCTATGTCAGAGAGTCCACCTTCAAAGCGGAAAAGGACTATGAACACACAGTTGACTGACAGCGTGGTGCTTTCCAGTGTAGGGCACCTGGTGACTCATGTCATACACCAAATCAATCTTTGAGGAGGTCGCTTCTGGAAAGTTTAGACAGAGCCATTGCTGGAATGGAGAACAGATTTTGTAAAAGAAATCTGGATTTGATGACAGCTGTTAATGGTCTCCTTCCTCACGATAGCTCCTTTTCTTGATATGGCCATATTAGAACCCCTACAGCAACTTATATTAGGTACTGACACAAACATCCTGAGAAATGAAATAAATGTGGCAAAGCCTATGTTGCAGAATAAATTCTTGACAAGATCAGCAAACCTTTCAACAGTGTGCAACCATCTTCAGGCCTATAAAGAAGCGTTTCCTGTCCTGCATTCTCTTTATGTGACCGCACTGGTGATAGGTGTATCCTCAGCATCATGTGAAAGCTCTTTCTCTACACTGTCAAGAGTTCTTACTCCCTTTCGTCGCACAATGCTGCATGACAGAAAAAGAAATTTAGTGATTCTGGGCCATGAAAAGTCAATAACCAATAGGCTTGATATGGAGGAGTTTGTCAGATTATTTGCTAAAAGAAACAGAAGACTGCTTCTGTAAAGTCTTTGTTCTGAGTTCATTTTAGAATACAGGCTCAGCTAAAGGTTTTAGATAATTGTGTCCACAGTGTGCATATAGAGATTTCATTTTTTGTATATAGTTTGTTTGGTTACGTTATTTTTAACTTGGCATTATTTTTACATGACCTTCTCGTTGCAAGGCAGGAGTGTTACTGCCACAATATATAGGTGTATAGTTGTGTTCAATGAAAATATGATTACTGTTGTTCATTTGCACTTATAGTCTTTACATAGTTTGTTATACTGTGCGTAAATACTGCATTGTACCAGTACGTTTCATAACATCAATAAAAATGTCAATACTTTACCAGATTTTTTACCATTAAAGTGCAGTAGATAGGAACATTTTCCTTATTTTATGTACTTTTATATTTTTTTCTTTTTCAAAATAGAAATGTGACGAATATCCCCCCCCCCTTTTTTTTTACAGAATTAGTATTCTTTTGTTTTCTTTATATTTTAATTTCCCAATAATATAAATATTCTCACTCATTCCTATTTCCACGTTTGAATATTCTCAGTCTGTGTGTAGGTACATTTGTCAGCTTTGACTTAAATTTGTATTAAAGCCTTTCAAGAAATAGAGTTGTTCTATTAGTAATGGCAATTTAATTTAGGGGGGCGTATTAAAATGAAATACAATTAGAGATAATCTTTTTTCTCCATTTACATAATCAACATGTATTTTTTAATCATTGTGTTTTAAGTTTAAGTTCGAAAACATGCATTTTTATTTCTTTACCTCATACATCACTTTAAGCCAGTATCAATAGCTTGGCTGTCATCATTCATGCACAAATCAAGCCTTGAATATATTTCTGGCTTCAAAAACATGACTATCAACATGCCCCCTCATTAGGTTTTACTGCCCCCCCAAGCAAAGCAGTCCAGAACCGGGGCTGATTTTCTCAGATTTACATATTTCTGTCACATGGAATACCACTTTGTAGTAGCTCTATAATCCTTTCTTTCTCCTTTTTATATTGTATAGTATGTTAAATTCTGATACTGTAGACTGTTATGGTAATGGAAAGTTAAGTTTCTATGACTTATGACAAATCATATCTGCAACATACTGTAACTGAAGTTAGAAACGAATAATGGCTATATTAATTAATGAATTATTTTTATCTGTAATTTCAGTATTTAGGTGGATATGAAATATATTGATTTATTATTGGAATATCAATTAGAACATTTAAAACATTTAGTTCTTAAAACAGAAATAAAAGTCTTCCAGTTAGCTTATATAGTAGGTATTTCAGTCACCTGTTGGCAATTCAGTAATATTATTAATATAAGATACATAGACTCCCTCTGACACACTGCGGTCTCATAGATCAACCCCTAGCAGTGATAAGAGAAAATGGAGAAAAAAATAACTCGCTAACAAATCTGAGCACCGCATACCTCTTTTTCTTCTTTTATCAACACAGACAAAACAGCTTTCTTTCACTCCAGAATCAACTCATGCCACTCAAATCCAAGAAAATTGTTCTTAACCTTCTCTTCGTTACTCAGCCCTCCTCCTACCCCATCTGCATCTTATCTTACAGAGGATGGCATGACCAATTTTGCACAAAAGTTGACCAACATTCAGTCATCCTTCTGTATTCTATCCAAGATGGAGCAAACCAATGCTCAACTTTCTTAAAGGGACATATGATGTAAAACCCACTTCTTCAGTGCCTATACACATACATCTGGGTATACTGAGTGTATACTGACAAATGGGATTCAACACTCCATTCAGATTTGGTTCAGTTTTACTAGGTGTCTCTTTCGAATTATTCCACCCAATTATAAAAGACACCCTAATCTACAGTAATATCCTGGTAATCCTGGTAAGTATTTACGGTCCTAATTCAGACTCTCCTGCCTTCTTCCGCTCACTCTTCTCAGAAATATCAAAGCTTTTGCAGTCATCCCTGGTGGAGATTCCTATTTTGAACCCACACAGACAGTTCATAATCAGCACACAACAAATAAACAATCACTCAGCAGTAATCATATTATTAACCTCACTATAAATCTTATTCCCACATAGACTACTTCTTGTCAAACAATTCCATTGCTCATAGAATCAACTCAATTAAATCATTAATCAACCCAAATAATAATAAATGCATTCAATAATCAACTCAAATATCATTAGCAATATCATATCAGACCATACACCAGTTAGCACCACTTTCTTAGCAGACCAACTACATCTCCCCCCGGATGTTGTTTCAACACTTATGCACTCAGCACTAAAGAATTGTTAGGGTGTACTTATAGGTTGCCTTGTACCATGCCAGAGCACGATTGTCCCCCATTCCCCTACTGTCTTGTGCTTATTTTGTACTGAAATGTTCTGGGCCCATTCATGCTTATGTTATGAGTGGACTCCATGGTTGTACTTTGTGGCTGTTTAGAGTTCATATGCCTCTCATATGCCTTAAAAAATGTTTTATTGTGCAACACATATTATTCAATTTAATTCACGTGCCACCTCCTCACATAAACCACCATGAAAAATACAATTCCAAATCAGAAAAAGTTAGGCCAGTATGGAAAATGCAAAACAAATTAAAACAAAACAAAACAAAAAAACAGTATTCCTTACATTTATTTTGACTTTTATTTCATTGCAGACAGTATGAACACAAGACATTTCATGTTTTGTCTGGTCAACTGTAAGGAATCGTTTTATCATTTCCCATTTAAATTACTGTATATTAATAATTAAAGTATTGAACAGTAACATACATGCACAAACTTACCTTGTTCAAACAACTTAAATAAGATTAGAATTGGCCAAAAGCAGTTTTTAGATTCATTTGTTTTGTTGCTTTTCTGAAGCAGTTTTGTGTAACTAGTGATAAATAACATTGTTAACAGGGACACACTGTTTTTAGCAAGGACTCCTACTAGAGCATAATACTTTTAAGTTAGCACTTATAAATGATTAAGATAAAAGTATTGGGTTATTTACATGTTCATGAGTTCTTTAGTTAATTAGTGTCTAATCAACAAAATACTCAATCGTTTGTAGTTTGGTTAATAAGCAAATAGATTTAGAGTGATTTTTCATTTGTAAGTGAAATATGACTTATGAGTAAGTATGTTTTGAAGTTACAGCCTTTGTTTAAGACCTTTTCAAGGTCACAGAGATTACAGAAGTCCAGAGAGAGAGTTATTGTGGAGTAAGAGGAATATGTACTGTAACTAAGTTTTCATGATTATTATGATTAAGTAACCAATCAGAGAATCAGACGAGGCTGTATGTTTCTTTTCTCAGATTGTATATATATTTTTGCACTTCTTTAAATAAATCAGATGGGTTTAAGAATGGATAACTCGTGCTTTTTTTCTCATCTCCTGACCAGAATGGACATTTCTCCTTGCGTCATGGCTTAGACTAACGAGTAGATATTGAACCCAAATTGAAAGATATTCTGGGTCCTGATCAGACCTGATCAAACTTAATTTCATTTGTTAATAAACAGCCATTCCTACATTTCAGGCTTGCAACACATTGCAAAGAAAGTTGGGATATGAGTAATTTAGGGCTAGTAATGAGGTAAAAAAACAACAACAACTAAATAATGATGAGATTTCAAACAGTAATTTCAACAGGTGATTATAATAATGATTTGGTAAAAAAAAACTGTATCCAATAAAAGCTTTGAGGAGCAAAGATGGGCAGATGATCTCCAATTTGTCAATGACAATGACAAACAATGTGAGAAAATTAAAGATAAGGAGCTATTTGCATATTTCTTCCTCTACTGTGCATAATATTAAACAATTCAAGAAATCTGGAGGAATTTCAGTGCCTAAAGGACAAGGGCACAAACTGAAGACCCTGTAATCTCTGATCCCACAGACGGCAATCTATCAAGCACCATAATTCAACAATAGCTGATAGAACCACATGGGCAAGGGATTACTTAATCAAACCTTTGTCAAACCTTTGTCAAGCAATGACCTTGTCCAGATGCAGCGTCAACATCTTTAGGCTCAGAGGAAAAATCGAAATGTGTATTATGGTCTGATGAATCAGTATTCCAGATCTTATTGGGAAGAAATGGATGCTGTGTGCTCAAGACAAAAGATGAAAAGGAGCGTTCAGACTGTTATGGTTTGCCCCAAATACCTTGCTTGCCTTGCCTCTCGTGTCCACTAGGGGCGATCCGGACCACATTGTTTGCGGTTCTCCACCAGGCTTCGGAGAAGAAGAAGTGGCTAGGGCTAATGAGCCTATGGAACTCAGCTGTTTGGGAGACTATATTAGCTTGGCCTTAGCCTATGCACTTTGAGGATTATTTGTCTTTTGTATGGTGTTTGCTCAGCATTTGCTCGGCTGCCCCCCTGCATCTGGATACCTCGTGTTGCGGATTACTTGTGTTATGGCAATGGCCGCTTTAGGATTACTCGTGTTTGCTCCAGTTTGCCCTGGACTTCTCGGGTTGCGGTAACGTCCGCTTTAGCTTATGCACGGCTGTGCCCATGGTATATGTTTTGTTTGCGGACTCCGCTTTAGCTTTATTGCGGCTGTGCCCATGGTATATGTTTTTGTTTGCGGTCCTGTCCGCTTTAGCTCGTACGTGACTGCACCCGTGGTTTATGTTTTGTTTGCGGATTACGTTTGCTTATGTAAGTATCACCTAGCCACTGTGAGTCTAGCCATGCTGGCTTTAGCTAGCTCCGCTTTAGCTGTGTCGTCTGTCGGGCTGCCTTAATTGAGTTGTTCTGTCTATGTTTGTTTGGTGGATACTTTTTGTTAAATAAACCCTTTTAATTTATATTTGACCCTGTGCTCATCTCCTTGCCCCCTGTGCACACCCCGTCGTGACACAGACTGTTATCAGCAACAAGTTCAAAAGCCAGGGTCTGTCATGGTATGGGTTGAGTCAGTACCCTTGGAAAAGGTCATTTACACTTCTGTCTTGGCAGCATTCTTGCAGAAAAGTACATTGAGATTTTAGAGCAATAATTCCTTTAAGACAAAGGAAGTGAAAGACTCTAAATTCACCTTCAAATTAACTGTTAATCCTAGAGGTTCACATACTTTTGCCACTCACTAATATTTAATATTGGATAATTTTCCTGAATAAATAAATGGCCAAGTATAATATTTTTCTCTCATTTGTTTAACTGGGTTCTCTTTATCTACTTTTAGGACTTGTGTGAAAATCTGATCATGTTTTTAGGTCATATTTATGCAGAAATATAGCAAATTCTAAAGGGTTCACAAACTTTAAAGGACCACTGTATTCTGTAATGAACATTGTCATGTAATGAATCATCGCCCAAAGCACTTGCATTTATTCAAAAGGAACACACCAGTTATTTCACAAGTACACGTCTACTGTACACGTCTAATCATAAAATAGCCAATTAGATTTTTGATTGTAAGGAATAATTTTCTCTTTTCCCATTTTAATTATATGAATAATTAATGTATTGAACAGTTGTGTGAAGATAGGTCTGTATTCTAAAATGCAATTGTCAGCAGTCACATAATGTTATGGGGGCTCTAGGATCCCCACTGGAAATTTACACAGGAACCCTAGATGCAGATCAACAGGCAAACATAAACCATGGTTGGAATAATGAAAGGGTTTTGTTTACAAAAGAATAAATATGAAAAGAACGTAAAATACGATACCCCAACCGGAGAATAGAAATAATAAAGTAACTAAAGTCCAGGGTGCCGGTGACAGTCCAAGAGATCGGCACAAAAAAACCCCCAAGAAAACAAAAACCAAGGTAACAAACAGAGTATGGCGATGGTGAGTGGCTGACTTCCTCAGGTGAGGAGGGCTCCAGCAGGTAGAAATAATCCAGAGAATGTGTGGCGTGATACAGGAAGGACCAGTGACTGTGTACGAAGGAGAGCGTGGCGTAAGATCAGGGCCAAGGAGGCAACGGGCTGAACCTGAGAAACATGAAAGGTAGGGTAAATGCACATATAATGAGGTAATATTAGATTAACAAAAGTATCATTAGACCAGTCGGTCTGGCTCTCTGTGTTTAGAGCCAGACCGACTTCTCTGGAGTGTACTTTGGTCCAGGTCTCCGGCGGCGGTTGGCTGAGCACTGGGCAACACCACGAGCCTTAAGGAGCCTTCTGGCACCTCTGGAGGTGATAATGCACTGAGGGAATAGCCACTTCCGCTTCCAGCTCCATGAACAGAGGTGGCTGATACCCCAAAGATGTCTCAAAGGGAGAGAGTCCCATGGCAGAGTTTGTGAGGGTGTTGTGGGCGTACTCAGCCCAGGCCAGGTGATGGCTCCGCTTTGTAGGTTCTTGGGCGGACAGGCAACGCAGAGTGGCTTCGATCTGTTGATTGGCCGATTCGGCCTGCCCGTTGGACTGGGGGTGAAACCCAAAGGAGAGGCTCGTGGCCTTGATGGCCTTACAGAAGGCTTTCCAGACATGAGACATGAACTGGGGTCCCCGATCTGAAACAATGTTTGTGGGAATCCCATGTATCTCGAACACCTGGTCAAACAGTATCTTTGCCATTTCAGAAGCTATGGGCAACTTAGGCAGAGCTACATGGCGGACTGCTTTGGAAAATCGATTTATAACTGCGAGTATGACGGTTTTAAAATCAGATTCGGGGAGCTCCGTGACAAAATCCGCCGCAATATGTGACCATGGGCGGCCCGGAATGGAGAGGGGCTGAAGGAGTCCGGCCGAGGCCTGGTGTGAGGTCTTACTACGAGCGCACGTAGTACATGTGGCCACGAACTCATGGTCATGGAAATCATGGTCCATGGCAGGCCACCAAAAGTATATTTTCAGGAGGACCAAGGTGCAGTGATTTCCAGGGTGGCAGGCGAACGAGGAGTTAAGCCCCCACTGGAGCACGGTGGTCCTAGCCGTCATGGCCATATAAAGGCGAATTCTTGTGATCAGTCCATACAACAAATGGCAATTTTGAGCCCTCCAGTCAATACCTCCATTCTTCCAGGGCCAATTTGACAGCCAATGACTCTCGGTTGCTGACATCGTAGTTGGCCTCTGCAGGTGTGATGGGTTGTGAAAAGTAGGTGCAGGGGTGAAGCTTACTATCCGGGCCCACACGTTGAGACAGGATGGTGCCCACATCCGAGTCTGAGTTGTCGACCTCCACAATGAACTGTTTGCTAGGGTCAGGCTGAATGAGAACAGGGGCTGAGGTAAAGAGACACTTAAGTCGAGAGAAGGCCCTTTCTGCCTCCAAAGTCCATTTAAATGGGATTTTCGTGGAGATCAATTGGGTTAGGGGTGCCACCACCTTGCTGTAGTCTCTGATAAAATGCCGGTAGAAGTTAGCAAAGCCCATTAAGCATTGGAGCTCTTTCTGACCTGGGGGAATGAGCGACTCTGTGACTGCCCGGATCTTGACTGGGTCCGCTTTGAAGCACCCCCTCTGGATAATGAAGCGGAGGAAAGCAATGGTACTGTCGTGGAACTCTCACTTCTCAGCTTTAACAAAAAGCTTTTTCTCCAACAAGCAAGAGTACCAGCCTGACATGACTGACGTGTTCTACCGAGCGAACAAAGATTAGAATGTCGTCTAGGTAGACGAGTGCGAAGCAGATGAGGTAATCACTGCAGGGGCATTAGTGAGGCCATAGGGGATGAGCCTATATTCAAAGTGGCCCACTAGGTGGTAGGCGTTGCACAACTCCAGCTTGTAGAAGATAGTGGCCATTTGCAGCAAGTCAAAAGCAGATAAGAGGTAGCGGGTATTTATTGCACTTGGTGATGGCATTCAGGCCTCGGAAATCAATTCTTGGTCTTAGAGTACCATCCTTCTTGGATACAAAAAAAAGCCAGCTACTAGCGGGGAAGAGGAAGGTCTGATAAGGCCAGCAGCCAGGCATTCAGCAATGTATTCTTCCATAGATTCCCTTTCACTAGGGGATAAGATTATAGAGATGGCTAGTGGGCAAAGGTGCACCAGGGAGCAACTCGATAGAACAATCATAGGGACAATGAGAAGGGAGACTCTTGGCATGGTCCTTGTTGAATACTTCATGGTACTGGAGGGGTACTTGAGAGAGATCCATAGGTTCCTTGGGCCGAGAAGTGCGAGACAAGGTCTTAGACGAAGGCATAGCTGATAATAAACAACTCTGGTGGCAGAAATTGCTCCAACCCGTGATCTTACCAAAGTTAACGTCAATGGTGGAGTTGTCACAAGCCAGCCACGGGTGGCCGAGGACCAGAGGTGTCTTGGGGGCATGGATGATAGCAAAGGTGACAACCTCACGGTGGTGCCCAGACAGGACCAGAGGAATCAGGAGAGTCTGGTGGGTTATGTGGGCAAGCAGTCTGCCACAAACCTTGCTGGTAGAACACAAATAAGATTAGAACCGACCAAAAGCAATTTTTATTCAGTTATTTTTGTTAGGAAAAACTTTGACACTGATTAGTCTTACTAGTGATAAACGCCATTGTTGACAGAGACACAATGATTTTAGCAAGTACTCTCACTGGAGCATACATTTTTTTTAAATTAGCACTCACATAAATGATTCATTTTGAGTCTGTTTTATTGTATTAGTCAGTCCATTAACCAGTCTGTCACAGTTTCTCTCCGGTGGCTTGTACATGACCTTCAAAACGATGAAAGAAAACTGCAATATAGGCTACCAGATAATTGTCATTTTCAGTACATACAACTCCAAAATAAGTTTAAAAACAAATAATTAATAGCAATTTCACTTATATCCTTCACTCAGAATTTCACCATCTAAAACCTCTTCTGGTACAGTATACAAGTACAGTATATAAACTTGTAATATCAAAAAAGAGCTCAATCCCAAATGAATAGTGGGCTGTAGATATAAAAGAAACGTACTCTTAATTGGTAAAAACATGCAGTGATATTTTCTCCATGACCATCAATACAGAACTTCAGTTAATATAATATAAAAACTTTCATAAGACCTGCAGTACTACTTTTAAACTGTACTGTATGGGATTCAGTTACAGCAAGGCCTGCTCAAACTGCCCAGCCTTAATAAATTATTACTACCATGCTTTCTGGCTTTGTCCTCCCATACAGCAATTTGAGTCAAAGGTCATGGGCTGACTATTATAGATCCTGGGCTTCACCATCCCTCGAAGTCCCACTGTAGCACCACCTAATGACCTTTCTTCACTTTCAATACCTAACAACCTTAAACCTTACATATCACTATCACTAACCATTGCCAAAAATGTTATATTGCTGAGCTAGAAGAACAGAACTCAAATCTCAGTAAAGCATTGCCAAAACCACCTTACAGATCACTGGGAAGCTGGGAATTTTGTATATAAGCTCCTTGTTTTCCCAGTTGCGGCGCGGCAGCATAATTCTTCTGTTCCGGAGGGTCTTGTGCGCTCCTCGTTTTGATGACTATGCTATGCGGTCCACGCGATGCCACGCAACCTAAAGCTGAGTTCTCCCAGATGCCTCTGAGCCCAGAGAACTCGATGGCATTTCAGGACCTGGTTAACATAGTGTAACGGGGGCTCACCTGGCTTTCCGACGCTGGGGGCAGCGTTGGCTTCCTTTGCCTCAGGTTGAGACCCTGACAGTCAGCACAATCGCACAGGCTTGATGAAGGCTGTGCGATTGCATTAGTATTATCACGTGCAGATCTCATTAAGCTGCTTGTTTGCTTTATGGGCGACACCCACTGACTCAGGTACTTAAGGTCCGTCCTGTGTTCAGTCGGTGTCGCACCATCCCACCTTGATGGGGGTACCATCGCCCATCGCAGCCTTCACATGGCTCAGACGTGCTGCAGCGGACGCTTGCCGGTAATCGGTATTGTTAGGGATAATGGTAACTGATTCTTCGAAG